>CM029275.1:25309194-25344642 GCA_016920895.1 Vaccinium myrtillus | reverse complement strand
GGAAGAAGAGTGATAAATTGCAAATATCTTGACGAAAATGCCATCTTTCATCACCTTTAATTAGTTGATAAGGTTTTCCACGAACAAGAGTCTTCCATGCACCAATAATTTAAAACTAACAAATCCAAGATTAAGATGTGAATGAGATGGAGAGTTGACAAATCGTGTTTACTTAAAAAACAAGTTTTGAGAAAAAAAAATTGACTTTCGAAAAAAATCATTCGGTGGTTGGAGTACGTGTGGGCCAAAATGACAAACAAAAAAGTTTGGAAGATTGGGGTGAAAGGGGATTTTCAGAGTGGAAAAATCATGTGGAGTTCAAATGGGCTCGGTGGGCAGACGGTAGTTGCGATAATGGGGTTCTAGCTAGCTGGCTAGAGGTGGCCCCCTTTCATGGCTGTATTCACGGTTCTAAAACTCGCTAGGCGCTCTCAGGGCGGCCGGACACCTTTCTAACTTCTAAGCTGAAAGACTCATACTGACGCCTACCAGATAATTAGTCAGGATAGTCGGATTGTCACATCACCTAGTATATTCTAACTCCCAGCAGCTCAAGAAGTCTTTCATGGGCTGTATTACACACAACAACGACACTCTGGCATGTTGCACAAGTGACGTAGTAGCTTTCTTTGCCTTGCTTGCAAAAAATCCCCATGGGCCATGGTGTAATTGGAGTTTTGTATTTTGTTCACTTTCGATCATATATATGATGATGTTTACACCATCTTCACCGAAATGTGATTTGGCTATTTCCCCACTCGGCTATATTTGAGTCATTGGACTGACTTTATTTGAGTCATTTAACGGACTTATACGGCACAAGAGATAAGGATATGCCTGGATGAGTGGTGGATTTAGTTAGAGCGGTAGACAATAGCTTTGCAAAGATCACCAATATTTTGGATGGAGCAGATTCGCAATGCGGTGGATTTAGTTAGAGCATCCTTATCAGGAGCACCAAAATTTACATCAAATTTAACCTCAAAAACACCTTTTATAAATTTAGCAAGTCACTTTCCAAAAATTCTCAAAATCAGACTCTCTATCCAAACTTTACTATATTAAATTATTCCCCTCAAATTTATAAATAAATAAAAAAATTCCCCTAAAATATTAACTCCCCGCCGGGGGAGGAGTTGTGTGTCAGAGAAGTACAACTTTTCATCAAAAGCTATTCTCCTCTCTCTCTCTCTCTCTCTTCGGTTCACCTGGGAAGTTGAAACCCCACGGCAAAAATGAATAAAGAAACAAAAGTGAGTGGAACAGTGCATTAACAAAATTGTGACGTCACTGTAGCAAAGCTACAAGTTTGACAAATTTGCCAAATATTTGTTAAGCCTGATTTTGGAGGGTTTTGGTTCATTTCACTTATCAAATTCAGCTATTAGGGGATTTGATGCCCCTGATATTGATGCTCTTAGAGCGGTAGATGATAGCTTTGCATAGATCACTGATGTTTTGGATGATATATACCAACCCACAGTAGGTCCTAGACTTACAATTTTGAAAACCGTGAGAATACGTAAGTATAGATGTGGCTAGTATCCCATCTGGTTGTACCCCTTATTTTACAATGGGGGAGGTTTGGGGTTCGAGTGTATAAAGAGACACCGAACTCTTTTTGCTACTTAACTCACTAATTTCCTTGTACCCCTGCCTGAAGTAAGTATGTTTTATCCCCACTATTTGTCTAGAGGTGTAATTTTTTTTTTGCTAAGTTAACATTTTTGTGACACAAACATACGACGGACAATGGAACAGATTGTCATAGCGTCCATCACAAACGTAGTACTAATGTTTTTATATGAGTTCTAGGATCTCTAGCTCCAATAGCTACTGAAC
The DNA here is from genome assembly GCA_016920895.1 of Vaccinium myrtillus. Classification (NCBI taxonomy): domain Eukaryota; kingdom Viridiplantae; phylum Streptophyta; class Magnoliopsida; order Ericales; family Ericaceae; genus Vaccinium; species Vaccinium myrtillus. Next base: position 25,342,800 of record CM029275.1, on the reverse strand, counting down.
AAGTTTATTAGTCTCACACTTATACCTTTGTGGATATCCGCCCGTTGCGGCACGAGTTTGCACACCGGATGGCCAATGGAGTCTACGTGTATAGCGTTGAGGTGCCTGCTGCAGCACACTCTATGAGTTCGAGAGAGGTGCCACTTGGTTTCAGGAAACCAAAAAACCATTAATCGAGATTCTAGTATGCGGGAGCCAAGGATACGAAAAGGGAAATGTGTTAGGCATCCCTTTCTGCCCAACCCTAGGGTTGGCCTTTACTTTGTTTAACTAAAATCACTTCAATCATTTATATGCTTTCACAAGTACTAGTTATTAGCCATTTAAATAGATATGGGTGACAAAAGCAATAAACAACTAGGATACCTGCTGAAAAGAAAGGAAAAAATAACCAGTAGGTTCTGCTGTTGAACCCATTTGCGGCCGACATTGCCTACTAGCAAATTATAGAACAAAAACAGTAGACTTAAACAAAAATCCGCAAAATCAATGAAAAAGAGATAAAAAGCTAACCAACATGGGTTATTGGTGCAACCCAACCTTGGATATAGCTCAGTTTCCGATTGCACGAAAGGTGTGACTACTTGCTGCTTTTTAACTGATTAAGGCATAAAGCCTTTGCTGAACTTCGAAATAAAAGATGGATGAACACGCGGGGTGTGGAGTATTTTTTTAGAGGGGTTTTGCTACTAGGAAGAGGCTACGCAAACTATTCAATTAACCTTCAATGATAAGTTGCTCCCATTAACATATTTTACCGTGGATAGATATATAGTTCCATTCTCACTGAAGTTTACTAGCAAAGATCTTACTAGCAGAGACAGGACTCTATTTAGGGTGAGTTTCCGAATGGATTTTATCTAGATTTTATCAAAATCTGATAAAATCAAACCTTGATTTTATCCATTCGTGCAGAGAGTTGATAAAATCTTAGATTTTTTAATGCAAAAATCTAAGATTTTATCAACTCTCCTCACGAATGGATAAAATCAAAGGCTTGATTTTATCAAATTTTGATAAAATCTATTCGGAAACTCACCCTTAGAATATCTAACACAACTAACGTCGTCAAAGAAAATTCAATTATGGATGCTTTTTCTATCACCAGGCTATGTTTGGATTTGGGACTTCTCAAGATAAAGAAAAAGAAATTGCTACTTAGGCTTCATTTTGGTATTGTTGGTTTCTTTTTCTTTCTTTTTTTCTGTTTTTTCTCTTTCTGATCACAATTTTTTTGTCAAATATTTCATGTTGTTTAACCTCAATATCCCAATAAGTTCTCTTTTGAGGTTTATATGTATCTCCATTAATCTAGTCCAATCCATTTTTTCTACCACGTTTCATGATTCCGTTCAATTATTTACTATGGCTCCAAGAGTCCATGTTGTACGGGGAGTAAATCTGCATATGTTGTTTCTTTCCTTTATGAGAGATTAATCACATGCCCCTCGCTGGAACCCTAATGTTGCAGCCACAAACAAAGGGTTAGAGCACCTTTGCCTTTCATCGGCAAATGCCCTCTGATTCCTAAGTTAGTATCTCATACTAACGCTCACAAAACACTCAATGCATATGAAAGCAATTCACAGCGTACCTTTCTTCATGGGTTTGATACTATATTTGTAGGTGTAAGATACTTGCTCTCCAGGTAACCCTCTACCCTAGGATCCCAATTATGTTAGGAGTCCTCTTCCGTATGGGATTCGTCTCATAAGGCAACACAATTAGAATCCCTCTCTCGTATGGATTCTGTGTCCTTTTTGGACTCTCCGTCTGATAACGAAACTCCAGGCCAATCCCTTAAATCAATGGATTTACCTCTTATAACATAAAAGACTACCCTATATCCCTCTAGAATGGCCTACTACCTTATCACTTAAGGTGGTTATCCAAGTTGCCATACGCTTCTCGGTAAAGTACTCACACATCTCTATATGATGATGCCGACTAGTCACTTGTTCAGCATTTGGTGTTGTGCACCCCTCATGGTGTTACCATCATATCGTGGTGTTATTCTGGTTGTGCACATGTCCTACCTTGCTCAATTATATCCTGGGGTACCTTCACGTGGTCCCCTCGAACTGAGCCATCCTTATACGACGTCCAAGCTGAGCTCGTGCTCGAGTGTTTTCCAATGTAATTGAATTTTACCCACTCCACATGCAAAGCATAAATACTTTTCTTTTTGCAATCGAGGATCTGTTTGGAAAACACTATCCATAATGATGCTTAGGACTTCAATTATTTCACGTTCAACCCACCAGGGGAAAGAGAATATGATTGTAGAGAAATAGATAAATATTACAGTTGGCTAAGACCATAAGGGAAATTTAAGATGAAGATTCATCCATGTTGACACCGAGTTTTTCCCCACACCTTTTTACCGAAGTAAGTAATTAACGCCGATACCACCAGAGTAGAGACGGTTGACTACTAAGTAGTCAAACAGGCCTTACTGCAGCAGAACACGAGATTCCCATAAAGGTTGACTATCTAGAAGTCAAACAAGCCTTTTCTTTTGGAAATAACTCGCAATGATGCTTTCCAAGTGCACAACCTTCACAAACTTGCTTGACTTCATGAATATTAAGCAACTCATACACCATGTTATTTTGTTGTAAGTTTCTCAAGCTTTGAAAATTCAGGTGCCCAAATCTTGCATTCAAAAGCCATGAGTCATTAACAACATATATCTTGAATGCAACATTCTTTGTGTAGCGAAAAATGAGAGAGGTCTATTCTTCTCCATTTTGATGTTTTCCATAACTTGATTTCTCCCCCTTTGCTCCAAGTTTGGAACAAGTAGCACATCTGAGATGTTTCTTATACCTTTCTTTGTCACCACGACAATAGTACGCTTTCTTTTTACTTATACTAAGGCACCATTCCCCATCTTTACTTGAGAATTGGAGGAAGTATCATTCTTCACAAATATACTCTGATTTCCGGTCATGTGGTTTGCTACACCCACTATTAAGAAATCATACATCATTCCTTTGCTCTGAAGCTGCTTGACAAGCATAAAACATGGTCCCTTCAAATTCTTGCTCTTCGGAGTAATTAGCTTGTTAATTGTTTATGACTTGGCAATCCTTTTTGACATGCCCAAACTTTTTGCAACTGTAACAATGTGGCTTTTCTTGAAATCAACATTCTTTGTCAACACGACTGCCTCTATTACAAATTCTAAACTTTTGTTGAGTGGGCTCATCGTTCCCCTCTAGTTTGAAAATTGTTTCCCCTTTGAAAATTGCTTCTTTCTCTTCTTCTATCCTTTCTTCCTCTTCCTCATTCAAAATTTCCACCTCTTGAAGAATCCCCTCTAAATTGATTATGACTTGAAAATGTTTCTCTTCCTTGGAGTTTAGGACTATTGACATTTAGATTAGATTGGAAGACACTTTAAATTGACTTTCAGATTGTCTACTCAACCTTTGCTCAAATGACTTAACGGAACCCATCAACACTCAAAGTGACAATGTCTTAAGTATTTTCAATAACTGTAAAAATAGAATTATACTTCAACAGCAAAGTAGTCAAGATTTTCTCAACAATTTTTTGACTAGAAACATTCTATCCATATGTTTTCATTTGATAACACCTTCCGTAAGTTTAGAAAAGTAATTATTTAAGCACTCAACATCCTTCATTTTCATATTCATTAAAGGGTTACGTGGACGGTTCCACCGAAGATTTGTAAAAAGAGTTTTAGAGTCGCCACCCGAGTTTTTATTTGAAAAAGAATTTGTTACCCGAGAAACCATTTAATATACTTTGAAAAAGAATGACTCTCGTGCCTCTGATTTTGAAAAAGGATTTGGTCTATTTGAAAACAGAGTATTCTGGATTCGGGAACCAGGTTACAAGTGGGGAAGGTTTTTAAGGCATCCCGCTCGCCCGATTGAAAATCGGTCTTTGCTAAATGCTTGTGTGATTTTTAGAAAACCTCTAATTCTAGACTTTTAATTACATAAACAATAAACAAATATAATTAACAAGAATTAACATGAACAACAATGAATTAACTTAAAAAATGGTTATTACGTTAAACATTGCCCCAAGAAAACTGATTTTTGAATTTGGGTTTGAAAACAATACCGTGCGACACTTAGGGAAGTACCGTGAAGCACTAGGAAGTGCCGCACGACACTGTTGTTTTTGTGGACAGTGTAAAACCAACAAATTTTGAACGAAAACAAGAGTAATGATCTTTTGCAATATATAAACTATCGTATGATGCCTTACACCTTAGGGGTATGAGTGAGCCAGAAGCCCCAAAACATCAAAAATGTATCTCTCAAAATCAACAGTGCCTCACGGTACTGCTGGAGAGACTGCAATTACCACTTTTGTTCTAGTGGTATTTTGTTAAGAGTTTTGGTTTGCTAAGCCTAAGGGAGGTATAAAGAATCACCATATGCTTAGCAACACCCCTCAAAATGTCAAGTTGATTGGTCTTGACAAAGAAATGAAAGCTTTACCTTGAAGATGAATTCTTGAAGCAAACGCCCTTCTTCAACTTCAACCTTAGCTTGTGAACAACGATTGAACCTCCAATACAAATGTAAGACTGGTTTTGGTAGCAACTATGGACAAGGAGCTAATATAGAAGGGTATTTTTAGGATTTTGGTGACTTTTTTTTTTGTTTTCTTGGAATAGTGATGGACTGGTATGAAATGGAAGGGATTTTTGACAGAGTTTGTAAAGGTTTTTTCCAATGGAACTTAGCTTGTTTCATCCTCAAAATGGCCTTGAATTTATAGGCAAGGGTCAGACCCACCTTCCAAGTAAACTTGGAGGTTACATTAAGGTTATTGTGGACTAAACCCTAGCCTTTTATGTGCTCAAGCAAGCCTGACCATGCAAGGTTTCATTTGTCAACAAAGGGAGCTGCTGCCCGTTTAAAAAAGGTTGATATGAAGCGTGACAGTGTCGTGCGATACTACAGAAGTATCATGTGGTACTACCATTCTACCGTGCAGCATTGTTTTGTCACCAATTTGATTTTGCAGAGGAAGAAGTGTTGCACGTGACAGTTCAAGTGATGTGCGGTACTTTTGACCGTGATTGACTTTATTCGTTGAAGGGTATTGGTTCGAGATGTCATTCGAATTTTTTTTTTCTCATCATCGGAGATTTTTAATTGGGGTGTCTACAGGTTATTTACCGGGAGACCCATTTAACTATACTTCTTTGTCTTGAACACCCCCTCTAAGAATTTTGCCTACAACCAGACTCCCTTTATTACACAAACCTGTCCCCGAGACCCCTTCCGTCAGCCTTTCATCTAGAATCGTTAAAATTTTAACCTAAGTTGTGTAAAAATTTGAGTTATGTTCCAATACTGCCCCCCATTATTTATTTCATTATAAATCACATTTTCCCCCAATTTTCCCTTCTCTCTCTATAGTCTCTCTTTCTAGATTCCTGCCTCTATCTCTCACTTGCTCTCAATGGGTAATTCAAAAGTAGAGAGAGAGAGAGAGAGAGAGAGAGAGAGAGAGAGAGAGAGAGAGAGAGACTATCCAAACGTACCCCAGTTGACCGGCTCTTCCTCCAACCAAAAATTTACCAAATAATCAACATCATCATGGGTTGCAAAAACTCAATCAATACTGACGGAGTCAAATCTGAAATCACTATCTCCGCCATGATGAAACTCCCCCAATTTTCCACCCTCATGGTCCGAAACTCCCACGGCGGAGAACACTAGTGCAAAACTCAAGTCATTGTCTACCGGTACATCAAAGACTCTGTCTCCAACACATTCGCCTGAGACAAAGAAGCTATGGAAGACTACGTTGCCGATCACACCGTCTCGTCGCCACTCAGCTCTGAAAAACCACTATATGAGGTTAGTTGATTTGATGTTGATGATGGGGATTTGGTGTTGGTGATGTTGTTCGCACATGTATGTGTGGGGGATTGATTGGATCAGACGATGGAAAAGGATTACGATTTGGGGGTCGTTTAGTGAAAGTTGGAGTACTGGGTTGGAGGTGGAGTTTTCTTTTCTTTCTTCTTTTTTTTTTTTCAAACATGTAAAATTATTGAATATATAAGTGAGGGTAAAATTGTCTTTTAATTCATTCCATCAACAGAGTTAGGGCTTCAGAGGTTTATGCAGATAGAGAGGGTGCAGTTGTAGGCAAAATTCTAAGAGGGGGTCTCTGAGACAAAGAGGTATAATTAAGGGGGTCTCCCGGTAAATAAACCTCAATTTTTGTTGTTGCTCATTTGTCAAAACCTTCACACCTTTGAAATCTTCAAACCATTCTTCCACAGATCCCCAAACATCATTTGATTCAAGTTAGGTCTTCATCTTCACTCCAAAAATCATAATTTTATCCATTAATTGAAAAGTGGCCGGAAAAGCAAGTTTTGGGCTTCCATGACTGCTTGAACTTGTCATTGTTGAAGGCTTTCTAGGGTTTTGTTTCTCTTTCACAAATCTTCACTCCCAAGGTGGATTTGATCCACCAGTTCTCTTTCACAATTTCCCTAAACTATATTTGATTTTTGTGGAGTAGACCTAAGAAAATGGAGGCCAGTGGAGGTTGCCCAAAGGAAACAGTAGCAGCCAAAGAACAGGTAAGTGAAATGAGGCTCCTGACTTCTCTTCTTTTTTCATTTCAATACATATTTAACTATTGGGTAAATTTCACTTATCTCCCCTGAAATTTCTAACAAATAGTAAGTCTGTTGTGTGTTCCTTGTTCACCTAGTAGGCAGTTCATGTGAAAGGGTGTCTTCAAATTATTTTTTTTAACTAATTAGCTTAAGCCCCTACAAGAAAATAATTGTTTTGTGAATACTTGAGAGTCAATCTAGGAAGGAAATAAAGAGTGGAATAAGGATTTCGTCAATAACTTAGTGAACAAAGTTTTCCAATAGTTTTCGACAATAAAGTTTAATTTCAAATAGTTTTCGACAATAAAGTTTAATTTCAAATAGTTGCAAGGATTTTGACAATAACTTAGTCACCCTGGAAATTCTGTTGTTTCCGTTTAAGTAGCCGATCTTGACTCTATCCTTCGTGTCACGCCCTCAAAAATTTAAAGGATAATTCATAAAGAAAATTCTACGTGGACGGTCAACAAGTCCACGAGCCACGTCAAATTCCACAAAAGACATAGAAATATAATAATCAACAAGTTACAGTAATCTAAGGGTACCCGCAAACCCCAATAGGCAAATACATAAGTTTCAATTGTGTTTACAATCCAATGTCGAAAGATAAAACTTGATTAAGTTACAAAATCACCTTAACAAAATATAAGTTCTAAGATGACTAAGTAACTCCTGCATTTAGCTTTCAAAACCAATGTATATATGCACTCCAAGCACTCCATGTCATGCTCCTTGATGTGTACTTGAAAATTGATAGGTTGAGCTACACTAGCCCAGTAGGAAAACCATTCTACTAACACTAGGTGTATGAAGATGATAAGTGCACGTGAAATGAGCATGAGACAAACACGGTGGTTCGACAAATATGATGTTTCATGTTGAAAAGTGATGACTCATGCAGGGGCCGGCCCAAGGTATTTGGGTGCCCTAGGCCTAATTAAAAAAATTGTGCCCTAAAAATTTTCGTGTTCCTCAACCAAACTTTCTACGTTTTTGTTACTACAATATCCCCGTCAAAAATGTATTAATACAAGCTAAATTTAACAACGATGTAGAGCATCTAGAGATCTTGTGCCTTTTTTGAAACAAAATTTGGGTCAAAACTCCTATGCCATGCAAATGCCAAACCCTAGTTTTACCCAAATTTGTTGTTTTTCAAGTTTCCTCTAAAAAAATTGGGTCAAAATGGCTCATTTAACTACTTATAATAAGTAAGAAATTTGATCTGTTGAAATTAATATTATGACTTTATTTGTTGGAAAAACAATGAAATTTGATCAACTTTTTGGTTACTTGGGAAAACTCAAGAACTTGTGTCAATTTAGAAATCTCAAATAGAAACCCACTCGAAACTCTAACAAGAAGATTAGAAAATTACTACCTAATTACTTTTTCTTTAAGCAAATAATAAACTAAACTTAATCATTTCGTTTAGAACTGTCTTGATTTTTTACAAAACCAGAAATAAAAACTGTAACAAGCAGAAAATGATTTTCTTTTAAATCAGTTTTAGCTTTGGGCCTTTTTTTAAATTTTGGGCCACAATAGTTTTTGGGCATTTTTTAAATATTGGGCCACAATGTTGGGCTCTTTTGTCACTTCTAATGGATTTTTTCTCTTTATTTTGGTCCAAAAAGTGTTCTAGTCAAGCCCATTGGTATAAAATGGTAGGGTGCCCCAAAAAGTGGTCATTTTTGGGGTGCCCTGGCCCAGGCCTTGTGGGCCTTGGGCCTGGGCCGGCCCTGGACTCATGAATGATATATGAATCAAGTTAAAAGTCCATGTGTTAACATTTTATAAACTTGTCATCTTCGTTCATGAAAACTTCTTTTATTAAATCTTGAGTGTTTCATACGTGCTAAGTACTTAAACTCCCTTTTTCACTTCAACTCCTCTATGGACTCTATCTATACGTATATCAGGAAGTTGCAGGTCCAGTAACCCGTACTAGGGTGTATACGTCCCAAAAACTCTTATCCAGCCTGTAAGAATATTATATTCCGTGTTTCACAGGCCACGTTCACCATGCCCAGTTACGCTGGTAATAATAGACCAACGTTAATATAACGTGACTCTTTCTATCTTAAAACATATCCGCTCTTCAACAACACACGCACTCATCCTAAATTTGTAACGTCTCATCTATTCTTTACCATCCCGCCTTCTCTCATTTTCACAAACCATAGTGCAATCCTCCACTTCCTCTAACAAAGATCCATGTGTCCAAGGAAATGCCGGTATGTTCGAAAATAGCCTAGATGTCCATCAAAAGCCCAAGTACTCACCAAATTCTCAATAGCGTGTACCAAAAGTCAATATTTGCTAAGAACACCAAGGTTAGTCTAAAAATGTGTCCAAGTATCCCAAGGAATATTCAAGTGTCCAAGAACGTATCCAAGTGTCAAATTTAATACCCAAATATTCAAAAAACGTATCCAAGTATCCAATTATACCAAAATGCCATATCTTTCATGAAATATTCCATTTCCAAACACTTCTCAAAATATCCATTTATTTTTAATAGGGAATTAATCCATCTGCCTGATTTTGTGGGCTCCGTTCACCCATGGCTAGGGACACACCGAATGGTGGCCCTAGTATTCACATTTATCCATAAAACACTTTTGATTCAAAACCCATTTGAAAACTTCACATTTTGTCTCATCGTTATCATTTGCATCGAAATGTCAAACTAACTCCTTACATTACCCAAATGTAGCCAAAATAAAGTTGAAGGGATGTACGATGTGTCAAATATTCAAAGGGAGGATAAAGAATGAAAATATAATATTTTAGCGTTTCCCAACCAGTTGGAGGTTTTTGCTCAACTGGTTGGGCCAAGACAGAGACAAGAACAATTTTTTCAGAAAAGCTCAACTGGTTGGAGGTTTTTGCAAGACTGGTTGGGGAAACCCAGATTTCATGCGAATTTTTCCCAAAGCATGAAACTTTATCTCAAGTCATATTTTGATGTTTTAGGCCAAAAATTGGAAGTGTCAAGCAACTAATGGGCATGGAGGGAGGGTAAATCAACAATCAATTGCATCAATCAACTACCAAATCCTTAGATCAAAAACCAAAACTCAACAAAACCCACTTCTAGGAGAAAAAATGATTTTCATGGAGATTAAGGCCAATCAAGTATGTGCAACAAATCACAAGTATACAACTAGAGGGAGTAGAATTTGTTCCCCTACCTCAAGGATTGAGCTCCAAATGAGAAGGAAATGAAAGCCCTAAGTTGTTCTTGCAAACCCAACCGAGATGTGATAGCTCCAAACAAAACCACAGAGTCCCGGACTCCAAAACATGCGTAGATGATAGATGTGAGGTTGAATATTGAGTTTGTGGAGTGAGAGGGGTGGATTTTGGTGAAGATTTTGGAGGAACTTTGAGAGGAGGAGAAAAAAGGGAGAGAGAGAGAGCTGATTTTTAGAGAGAGGAAGGAGTGTATATTTTGATAAAAATCAGCCATATACACTTATATATACACCTCCCCTTTATGCACTTACACCCCCTAAGTTTCTAATGTGTTATAAATGAACCCAAGTGCAATTGCCACACTCACATTGGCCCCACATTAACTCATTTTCAATTTCTCACATTTCCCAAACATTATTTTAGAAAAAATCATATAAAAACACGGGTCATTACACTTCGAGATTTCATGTTATCTACAGATTTGAAATTTGGGTTCCCCTTTATTCGGAACCGGGGGACCTGTAGTGAGTGAGCTCACTACATGCGTGTAGTGAGCTCTCTCGGCCGTCCGATCAGAGATCAATGGTTCGGATCGTCTTACACTTTAAAAAGCATTTTTACATTAATTTCAACTCCAATTTATCCGAACCGTTGATCTCGGATCTGACGGCCGAGAGAGCTCACTACACGCATGTAGTGAGCTCACTCACTACAGGCCCCCCAATTCCCCTTTATTCCACTAGATTTTGTTTTTTTTTAGGAGGGGGGGGAGGGTTCCCCTCAAAACCTCAAATTTTCGTTCTATGAATTTTGCAAATCTCAAATTAATTAAAATTTGGTGCATTCGTCAAATACAGAGCCCTCCCCTACACTTTCTGAAATTTCACTGCCCTTCCTATCTTTATATAGTAATTGGCAGATACCTACCTTACTATTAATTTACACCTAACAGGGTTAAGTTCACCGGGGAAATGACGTTAACACCCTTAAATTCAAACTGGACTTTATTTTTTTCCTTGTTTGAGTTTATATGGCATAAATTTTGAAAGGCGTGAAAAGTAACTTAATTATTTACTTTTTTCCTTAGAACTTTCTTTTCTTTGACTCAAAATTTTTTATTTATTTTTATTTTTTTAGCTCCCATAAATATATTTTCACATTTGATAATAAAAATAAGAGTATCAATAATAACTTAAGCTTACTACTTGCATTGATTGTTTTATTTTTTTAGGTTTCTTTTTCTTCCTCTAAATCTAAAGCTCTAATTAGACTCATTTTTCTTACTTATTTTACCTAGCCGCACCTCTCTCTTTTTTTTTTTGCATTAGAGGTAATAATGGTCTAAAATAGGAGTAATATATATTTGCTTAAGTAGGGGTGTTATAGCGTCACTTTATTGCTTTTAGCAAAGTTATACTCTCTCCATTCCTAATATGCACACCCTTTCACTAAAAAACTATTAGCATGAATTTTTTTGGATAATTCTTTTATTCCAATTCAAGGATCGCACAGAGAAAAAAAATAGTCTAATTTTTTTACAAAACGAAACTGTAGACACCCCAATTTTAATCCAAGTGTTCCTTCATCATCGTCTCTCATCCGAGACTCGAATGACATAGGTCATGTCACCATCGGGTCGCCTCTTGATCGAGGCACCCCTGTCTGTCGCTCGAAAATCTGGCTAAGTATGGAAAATTAACTTTTTTGGGAAGTTTTGATTTGGCCAATAAAAAGTCCCGGTATTTGTTCCTTGGATTTTTCTAAGCACAATGATATAATCGGATGCTCTTTTCGAGTACGGGAAGATTATTTTTCGGCCCTTTTCTTCGGGGAAAAACGTGCCATTTTTCGCCTTTGTACCAAAAGTGGGGGGATGAGATTTTGATTGGATTGGGATATCAAAATTCTGGAAATGCCATTGTTTCCGAGGGGGGGTACTTCCTTATTTTCATAAATAAATTAAAGTAAAGATCAAGTTTGGTTTATGAAAATAAGTACCCAATGATAAGAAGAAGTGCTCAGAATGCTCAGACAGCTGTTTGGAACTTTGGAAACCTTGAACAAACAAAACCATAGCCGTGTGGCTCACCTTCTTTGCCGTACGGTTCACCTGTGTAAGCCGTACGGTTTGCTTTCTTCAAACTTAGCCGCACGGTTAATGTAGTTTAGCCGCACGGTTTACCCCTTTAGCCGTACGGCTCACTGACAAAAATCCCCGAAAACTGCGAGAATCTCATCATTTTTATTCCTTCTCCTCATTTTTATTCCTTCACCTCCCCTATATAAATCACTCCTCCATCACCATTTTAGGTCGGCTTCTCCAGTAACCCAGAGAGCATTCTCAGTTGCTCCAGCAGAAATCTCACCACTCCGGCCACGTCGCCGGAAAACACTCAGTCACCACTCCACCAAAATACACCTGAGGCTCTTGCACTCTTTTCTTTTACTTTCACCTCCAGCAACTTATAAACCCATCCTCTCTCTCACCATTTTCACCATCAGTAGCTCATAATCCATTCATTAAATTTCTGTCTGAAGTTCGCATCCAAAAAATTTCGGAGTTTTCTCAGTCCATTTCAAGATTCCAGCAAGGTATAAATAGCATTCCATTAATCGGGTTCAAAACCTCGATCTTTTGAGGGAATCCGCCCGAGTCGAGGATGGTTCCAGTAACTATTCCTAGGCTCGGGTGGTCGCGTTTTTAATAAAGTTTAACTTCTCGGGTCCGTATCGGGCGATATTCCTCGTTATCGTAAGGTACAATCTTCAAAGAGAAGTACATTTCATTGTACCATTCACTTTTGGCATAAAAAGCAACTTTAACAGAAGTTATTTTTACCAAGAAAAAATCAAATTTCTTAAACAAAACAAAGCTTCTGTTCAAGAAACAAAATTTCGAAAAATAATTGAATAAGTTAGCCGTGCGGCCAACAGGGAAAACCATACGGTCGACTAAGGTTAGCCGTGCGGCTAACCTTCTGGAGTAAAATCTTTCCCCTGTTTCTCCTCTGTTCATGCTCTGTTTTTCTCGTTTCTGGTATTTGGTTCATTGCACTTTTTCCCTTTTAATATACTTTTATTATTATCAAGTCTTCTTGGTTTAATTTTATTCCCGTCATGTTTTCATTTGTTATTTCCCCTTTTATTTACTTGCTTATTTGTTTGGTTTTATTTATTGTTATTCTCTTTATTTACTTGTTTATTTGTTAAAGTTTTCAATAAAATGTTTTCCAAAAATCCCACAAAATTTAGTAGAGACCGGGAATCTCCCGGGCAAGCGGGGTGCTTTTTAATAAAACCTTCCCAGTTCGTAACCTGGCTTCCGAATCCAAGAATCGTTTCGCAGATCAAATCTTTTCCAAAAACGGCACAAGAGTCATCAATATTCTTCAACGGTTCCTCGGATACCACACATTTTCCAAATTTTAAACCCCGGGTGGCGACTCACATTTTTCCTTTTTTTTTTTTACATTTCCAAACACACGAAAGCCGAGCCGCGTGGATCTCACTGTCCACAAAAACTCATCGCTATATAGTATGGGACAACTATCCATTATTTGTGAGAACCTTGCATTAGGCACACAAAAAATAATGTATTTATGAGTTTTTTTGGTAAAAAATTAGACTATTTTTTCCCTCAATGGGATCCTTCAATTAGTGTTAAAAAAAGTTTCAAAAAAATTCATGCTAATAGTTTATAAATTTTCCAAAAGCAAAAAGTGACACTATAACGTGCCTACTTAATCTGATAAATATTATTTTAGACCATTATTACCTCTAATGCAAAAAAAAAAAAAAAAAAACAGAGACAGCTAATGCATATTGGAAATTTATATTACTTACAAATAGTGTTTTAAGTTTTCCTTATTTTTAGAGTATTAATTTTATTAGGAAGTTTGCAATTTTAGAAATAAGTGTTCTAGAGTATTTTTTATTCCTAGTTGGATTAGGGTATGTTATTTGATTCCTAGTTGGATTAGGATTTGTTATTTCATTCCTAGTTGGATTAGGGTTACTTTGGCCCTATAAGTATCATTGTAAGCCTAATGGCAAAATTCAGTTGTTTATTGATTAATGAAAATTGAGAGTTTTCTCTAATCATTTGTTCAAGGAGGGAGTACCTCTAGTTCAGACAAAATTTGTGATTGTCCTAGCGTTCTTATTTTAACACGCCTCCCTGCATCAATTGGTATCAGAGCCTGCGCTCGATTCCGGATCATGGCGCAACAAGGAGTTCGTTATGGTTGTTATGTTGTTGCTGAAGATGTGTATGAACAAAGTAAAGTTGCACGAGAAGCACGAATAGAGGTGCGATTCCAGCAATTAGAACAACATGTGTCGGACGCGATTGACGCCCTAGCCGACTAGATTATTGCCCTAACTGTTGGGGGGAATCCACCTCGCCGTCGTCTTGTTATACCTCGGTTCCTGAAAGAGGAGGAGGTGTCGGATGACGTTTCTAGCACCAAACCTTTGGCGAGTAACTATCAGTCAAGGGGGAGGACAAGAGAGGCTACTATTGAGTGGCCTTTCACTTCAAATATTATACCAGATCCAGTAGTGGATTGGAGTAAGCCACCAGTTTTTTATGAAGAACCGGTGGAGAAATTACAGAAAATAAAAAAAAGTTGCAAAAAAAAGTGGTTTCTATGTTGGCATTTTTGGAAACAAAGGTAAAAAAATCAACTAAATTTGATTCTTATGAAAAGCTTGAAGACGGTGAAGTTGACAAGAGTACTAACAAATATGTTGATCCGTTTTGGGAATTTGTTGAAGACACTAAAAGTCCATTTGTTTCGATCGAGAAGGAATGTGAATTTGTTTTGTTAATGAAAATTATTCCTTCAAAATTTCAAGATTCCGTTGTGAAATTTGGGTTCGAAAAAATCAACTTGAAGTACAAGATCAATGCCGACAAGATTCGACGACTTCTACTGTATAAACTCGAGGATGAGTTTCTGCAAGCCGGAGAGAATGATGCAGATTGGAAATTTATATTACTTACAAATAGTGTTTTAAGTTTTCCTTATTTTTAGAGTATTAATTTTATTAGGAAGTTTGCAATTTTAGAAATAAGTGTTCTAGAGTATTTTTTATTCCTAGTTGGATTAAGGTATGTTATTTGATTCCTAGTTGGATTAGGAATCAAATAAGGAACGTGATAGGAAAAGAGATACTCTCTCTTGCGAAAAAACTCAACATATTAATCAACTCCCTTGCCCTAAGGCTTACATCAATTATTTATACTAGCAGCAACCCTAAAACTAAAAAGGAAATAAAATTACTAGCTAGCAACCCTAATTCTTGTAAAACAAGGAAACATAAAATAGGAAACCTCAATCAGAAGAAACTAGGAAACAAAATACTTTTAGAATATTTTGACTAAATTATAACATATTAAATAAAAATACTAAATGTAAATCAATATAAATAAAATATGACTTTTCTTGAAATCCACCCTGCATCAGACTCCCCTTGATGAAAAAACTCGTCCTCGAGTTTTCATTGCTTGAAGTAACTTGATAAAGCGTTTCTTGTTGGCATCAATTTTATACTTCAAATTAATTTTTTTGAACCTGAACTTTGAAAATTCTTCAAAAAGTAAGTGAACGATTTCCTTCCAAATTCCGCCTAGGTGAGCAATCCATATATTCTTGCTTATGGAGTTTTCGATGAATTCCCAAAACGGATCAACAAATTCATTAGCACTCTTGTCAATTGCACAGTCTTCAAGCTTTTTATAAGAATCAAATCCAATTGATTCTTCTAAAACTTTTTCTAACAACGCCAACGTAGAAACCACTTTTTCTTGCAACTCTTCTTGATTTTTCTGTATTCTCTACCAGTTCTTCGTCAAAAACTGGTGGCTTACTCCAATCCACTACTGGATCTGGAATATTATTTGTAGTAAAAGGCCACTCAATGGTAGCCTCTGTTGTCCTCTCTCTCGGCTGATAGTTACCCGCCAAAGGTTTGGTGATAGGAACGTCATCCGATACCTCCTCTTTCGGAAACCGAGGTATAACAAGACGACGGCAAGGTGGATTCCCCCCAACAGTTAGGGCAGTAATCTGGTCGGCTAGGGCAATCACGTCCGAGCCAACAGTGAGAAAGCACTTATGATGGCAATCGCAAACCAACCAGTTGCAGTCACAGTTGATGCTAGTGGCAGTGACTTCCAATTCTATTCAAGCGGCGTGTTCACTGGAAAATGTGGAACCAGTTTGAACCATGGCGTTACTGTTTTGGTTATGGAAACATCAGTGATGATGGGTTGAAGTATTGGTTGATAAAGAACTCGTGGGGAACCCAGTGGGGAGAGGATGGATACATGAGGATGAAGAGAGATATCGATGCAAAGGAAGGTATGTGTGGAATTGCCATGGAAGCTTCCTACCCGACTACATGATAACTGCAAAGATATCAACCAATACCTATATGTACTTAAGTCTGGTATTTGTATAAACATCAATGCTGTTAGGTTCATTTCCCCACTGTTAATGGAATAAAGGGAAATCATCTTCTTACAATCCAGCCACCCAAAAATTGGAAGCCCTCTAGCATTTCATGCCATTACAAGGGATCAGTCAGACTAGAAACTTAAAACTATTCTTCAATTTGAAAAGAATCCAAGTACTCGAGCAAAACCACGCTAGAGAAGATATAATTAGTTTTTTCAAATGCTTACAGAAAACAAAATTCCCAGCACAAACTAATAGACTGTAATCTACCTCTTGTTTCCTTGTCTACGGTTAAAAATCTATGGCACAGACATCTACACTTAAATATTGCCGAGTGTTTGAAGCGTCACAATAGAAATCACCCCTTCAATACTTTCTCAAGCAGATGCAGTTCCGAATGACAAACCAACCTGTAGCATGAGATGATATTGCCAGATTTGAAATACCAGCTACAAGTAGATTTGCAGAATTCTGTGGAGAGTAGAAAAGTAGATCTATGTAATCGCAGTCAAGTAGTAATAACAAGAACAAGAGAGATGACCTCGTATAGCCAAGATTTCAGTCAGATCATCTCTTGCTTTTCATTTGTGCGATCAAAGATGATTGACTAAATGCCGGCAGCAGCATTAGTGCTTGTGCATTCACTTAGCAAATCACCGAGGGCTTGAATTAGTGATTCAGGGTGGAAAATTATGCCCACTTTTGGGTCATGAATGGAGTCAACAGTTATCTGCAGGATAAAAATCAGGACACTTTGTCTAGCTGTGCACAAGAAAAAAAGAATGTATTTCTATCGGCATTATGCAACGTTGAGGAAAATCTAAAATTTACAATGCACAGACGCTATTCTTCTAAATTAGGCACTGTTTATTGAATAGGAGGACACTGGGGAGATACTTCATGATCACCATTCACCACCCTAAGGCCTTTATATGATATCTAATATTCTCTACTCCAAGGGCTATATTATTTGTATCTTTAACTAATTTGTTAAAGGAAGTTCATAATCACAAACCAAAAGCACATATTGTTGGCTTTGACTAAACTAATGTATTTTTATTCAAGAGCTAATGAAAACCTGAGGGAAGAAGTTCCTCCAACAATGGGTTGAGGCTTGTTAGACTTCTAGATCTTCATATATTAATAGATATGAGAGGTTTATTACTCTATTTGGTAATGAAGGAAAAGGAAACCGGCAAAGCAGAAGCCCCAACTCCACCCGTGTTCTTTGGCAGTTTCTCTAGGAACACGCATAAATTTTATCATGATATTACCAAATTAACATGAAATTCATTAATTCCAACACTCGAAGACATCTGTGCTACTTGGTATTCAGTTTGCTTTAGTTGAGTTGAATGGCTATATTTCGTGATGCTTAGAGTGGCTATGGTACACACAATTCTTTGTCGTAGCCATGGTGGACTTGTTGTCATATAAGTAGAGGTGGCAAATGGATGGGTTGGGTTGGGTTTAAGTGGGTTGACATGGGTTGTGGGTTGAATATGGGTTCATGATAAACAAGCTGGACATGGGTGGGTTGAATATGGGCCAATTCAAACCTAAACTAACCCAATCCAACCCATTTTTTATGGCATCTGATTCTCTTTTCTCTTCCTCTGTCCCGATCCTCTGTTGGGTTATTACTACTTCCTGAAAGATCACAATAGCAGCTTCCACTAAAATGTTTTTGTAACATATGTTTTTTCGTAAAACGTTTTTCGTAAAATACATCACTGATATGATCAGGTGGATTATATATCCTTACTTATTCAGTAAAGAATTCAACTTCTTTAAGTTTTATTATTTTTCTTCTTACTTCTTTTTTAGAATATAAATCTTTCAGTAAATGTCTGATTCCAACTCAACGGTTGGAGGAATTTTTCAGTGCCGAGTGGGTACTGGTGACGTGGTGTCCGCTTGTGCACATTCGGCCATCTAAAATACAACGGATGGGCCGGATTAAAACACACTTTTTTTTTCTTTTTTCATTTTTTTAAAAATTCATCCGGCACTTTGAATCCGGACCGTCTGTTCCATTTTTTTACGGCTGGATGTGTGCAATAGGGCACCACATGGTACCCTCTCAGCATTGAAATTTTTTTCCTATGGTTGTCGTGAATTTACGTGTTACTTGTATTTCGAACCGGTCGTGCACCAAACACCAATATTGGTTTTTCAATATTTTTTTTCCAATAACTCATGGTGTTCAAATAAACTCTCTCACATCACGACTTTTTTTTTCCAGGATGCGAACTAGTAAATGATTTGTGCGGATAGGGAAAAAAAAACCTATATTGATTTGTAGAATTGGCTCGTAGTGAGAGAAAGAGGAGGGAGTGATTAGGGGAAAAAAAGAGAGAGAGAGAGGAGAGAGAGGAAGGTGAGTTGGGAACTTTGGATTGTGAGTGGTGGGGGCTGCTATTTAAACAGGTAGCCGTAAGTTGCCAAGATGGGATTGTGAGCATTTTGTTCACCTGGCTCCAACCCATTTTGGACCCATTTTGAACCCATGTAAACCCATCTAAATATAGGCCAATATGGGTTCACCCATTTACAACCCACATTATAACATGGGTAGGTTGGGTTGGGTTTTAGGTGGGTGGATTTGGGTGGGTTCATGGGTTGGGTTGAAAATTGCCACCTCTACATATAAGAGTGAAAGTAGCTTTTCATTCACAAGGTACTCCCTATGCCTTTCAACAAGACTTTCGAATTTTTTGCAAACATGGAGAAAACATTGGATTTTAGTCTCATAAAATACACCTAAGTCGTTCTTGAAACATCCACATGCATGATTGTACTTGTCAATGCGAAAATAGTGTTTACAGTGTTTATGATTTATCTATCTATATGGCATTCCGAACGAATATTTTGAGCTCATGTCACACCTATCAGTTTACAATGGGTCTGACAAAGTGCTAGCCAAAGTTTTAGCTACTTGGTAGCAAGGTGGGTGGAGCAAGGCTGTCTCCAAGGCACATTTCGTGTAAAGCCCGCTAGAGTGGGATTTGTTAGTTGTGGGTTTGTGCTACCAGCAAATGTAATGGCCCTCCATTGTCGGATAGGAGCTCTTGTCAGTGAGAGGCTGAGGAAGATCTGGTCAAAGGTTTAGGTTCCTCTTTGTTTGATGTGGCTTATTTGGCGAGGAAGGAATTCTAGGCACTTTGAAGGTTTGCCGGTTTATGAAGTCCTTTGCATAAGCTCAAGAGTAATTTTGCAAGTCTTTCTTTAGTTGGAAGACGAGGGAGGTATTTTCTCTTTTGATCAATTCTTAGACTAACTGCAAAGGTTTTTTCCTTTGGCTGTGGCCTTCTTTGTACCCATTGGCGTCAATATTTATGTAAGTGTTAAAAGAAAAATTATACTGGAGACTTTAAAAAAGTGTGGCATAAAAATCCTGCAGCAGACACAAGGAGGATCAAGAGAAATAAAAACAGAGACAAATTAAGAAATGCCAAAAAGCACAATACGTCAAACTAGAAACGGCTGGTCAGAACAAATATTTTTTGTAGGAAAGGATATGTACACCTCCATTCCTACAAGTTTGTATACAATTATGTTTCTATATTAATAGTTGGGTAAATTTCACTTACCTCCCCTAAGGTTTCTGACAAATACAGAGACCTCCCCTTTACTTTCTGAAATTCCACTGCCCTCCCTCACTTTAAAAATTAATTAGCAGATACCTCCCTTGCCGTTAATTTACGCCTAACGGGGTCAACTTCGCTGGTGAAATGACGTTAATGCCCTTAAATTCGAACTTGACTTTATTTTTTCCTTATTTGGGTTTATATTGCATAAAATTTTTGAAAGGCATGAAAAAGCACTTAATTATTTACTTTTTCCTTGGAAATTTCTTTTCTTTGACTCAAAATAATTATTTTTTTAATTTTTTAGTTCCCATAAGATATATTTTCACATTATGAAAATAAAAACAAGAGTACCAATAATCACTTAAACCCACTGCTTGCATTGATTGTTTTATTCTTTTACTTTGTTTAGGTTTCTTTTTCTTTCTCTAAATCTAAATCTCTAACTAGAATCATTTTTCTTCATTTTTTTTTAACATATTTTACCTAACCTCTCTCTCTCTCTCTCTCTCTCTCTCTCTCTCTCTCTCTCTCTCTCTCTATTACAGGTAATAATGGTCTAAAATAATAGTTACCTGCTTAAGTAGGGTGTTATAGCATCACTTTATTTTTACACCAATTGAAGGGGTGTTATAGCATCCCAATGAGAAAAAAAAAAGTCTAATTTTTTACACAAAATAAACTCATAAATACAAGAATTTTCTAATGGGATCCTTCAATTGGTGTAAAAAAATTTCCGAAAAATTTCATGCTAATAGTTTTAATTTTTGTGTGCGAAATGCTTAGTTCTCCTAAAAGGGTATGCATATTTGGGACAGAGGAAGTATAACACCAATTGAAGGGGTGTTATAGCATGCCATTGAGGGGGGAAAAAAGTCTAATTTTTTACCCAAAACAAAAGCTCATAAATACATGAATTTTCTCAATGGGATCCTTCAATTGGTGTAAAAAAAAATTTCCAAAAAATTGCATGCTAATATTTTTAATTTTTGGGTGCGAAATGTTTAGTTCTCTTAAATGTTTAGTAATAAAGTCACGTTATAACACCCTACTTAAGTAGGTAAATATTATTTTAGACCACTATTACGTCTAATGCAAAAAACAAAAAGAGAGAGCGTGGCTAGGTAACATATGTTAAAAAAAACGAAGAAAAAAGAGTCTAGTTTGAGTTTTCTTAAGAGAAAGAAAAAGAAACCTAAAAAAAGTAAAAAAATAAAACCATCAATGCAAGAAGTAGGCTAGGTGATTATTGATACTCTTGTTTTTATTATCAAAATGTGAAAATATATCTTATGGGAACTAAAAAGTTAAAAAAATAATAATTTTGATCCAAAGAAAAGAAAGTTCTAAAAAAAAAAGTAACTAATTAAGTTACTTTTCACGCCTTTCAAAATTTTTATGCAGTATAAACTCAAACAAGGGAAAAAATAAAGTCAAGTTCGAATTTAAGGGCATTAACGTCATTTCACTAGCGAAATTAACTGTGTTAGGCATAAATTAACAGTAAGGGAGGGTAGTGGAATTTCAGAAAATATAGGGAAGGTCTCTGTATTTGTTAGAAACCTCAAGGGAGGTAAGTGAAATTTACCCTTAATATTTATATCTCTCCACATCTGGCAAACACATGGTGAATTCTACATCAGATTAAGAGAGGGTAGAAAGCATACATACCACATGAAAGATTCCTTGAGCAGCCAAGCAGTAAACATCTACTAGGATGCGACCATCTTTGGGGACCAAAAGCGTGTTGATGTATTGACTTGGCTGCATGAATGGGAAAACAACAATAGAATAACTAGGCGAAATGTGTTTGGTGAGACTGACCATTTTTTTTTTTTTTTTTTTTTTTTTCAAATTTCCTATGAAAGTCAGTTTCTGTAAGTAGATGAGTCCCACAAAACGATGACTTTCATACGTAAATGTAAGCTGTACAGAAACTATGTTGTATTATTTCCAAATAAGCCCCGTATATATTCCTGACCACACTCTCAATGTTTATTATAACAACCATTCTAGTTTCGTAGAAATTAGTTTTTTGGTCTTTGTGATTCACCTGAACAAGATCAGTATCAAGGTTCAGAAATTACTAGGTTCGGAGTGGAGATCATAGAACGTGCAGGATTGTTTCAAGAAGCAGATCCAGATAACACTGGTAGACTGTCAAGCAAGCTGTGGGCTGCTCAACCTTTTGACGTACTCTGTATCTCAGTGTTTTGTCAAGGCAGTGCAGACTGAAAACGACTGAAAACAGGAAGTTGGTTAGACCACTCAAGCGACCTATGTTTTTAACAAGTCATCCATGAAGAGGACGTCACACTTTCCTAACCTAATACCTATGCAGTCGCAACCTTTCTGAATAGCGAAATACCTCGTGGGATCTATAGAAAAGTTTCTACTTTGATTCGTTGAGAGATTTGATGAGATATTGAGATCTATGTGCCTAAATAGCTTCTCTGTAGTTTGAGTTTTCATAATCAACAACTCAAGATGCCCTTTGATGGAGTTCAAAGGCGTTGGAGGTTGATCTAGGAGGATTCCTGCAAAGAGATCAAAGGTAACGCTGGAAGCAGTTCACATGGATTCAAGAACAGGATCTTAGAGAAGATGGAGGATTCAGATGGTTGTAAGAAACTTGTCTATATCCACCACTCGTTGGTGCCTTCTTCCTTCCCATGACTTTTCCTCACCTTATGCTTTTTCACGTATGTTCATGTGGTCATGCTTGCTCGGCTTTTCTTTTTAACTGCGTTCTTGCTTACTTAAAAATTAAGTAATTTTAATTAATTTCTCTAGATTTAATTATCTAGCTAAGAATGGTTGACATGTAACGCAGTAGTAGCAAATCATAGAAGGCAAACAATTCTGTTTATTGATTTGTAATTTGGTATCAGAGCCAGGTTGCTCCAAATTTGCTACTATGGGAGTTGCCCAAAGGACTTGTGTTTCTTGACCACCACTCTTAAATGGTTATAATGATTTTTCGAAGGCAAGTATGAGAGCTTTTTTCAAAGCCATTGATGAAGAAGTTTGCCTCTTAGCAGTGAATGGTTATACGGAACCTACAATGGCTGTTGATGGTGTTGAAATTCCCAAGCCAACAAGTAAGTTCTACACCGCGCCAACTATGCTGTGAACAGTAAGGCCACTAATTCTACTTTTAGGGTTGTTTATGCTGATGAATGTAGGCATATCTCTGCTTGTCAAATTGCTAAAGGGGATGAAGTTAAGTGGACTATAACCAGGCATGGGGTATTTACTTTCAAATCAGCTAGCGAGGCTTTGAGGACATCAATAACACCAGTTAGATGGTGCGATATAATCTGGTTCAAATATTTGTCCCTAGATAGGAAATGATTCAGTGGGTGGTTTGAAAAGAAAGGCTGCTAACAAGAGACAGACTTGCTACATGGGGGACGACGACTAACTCTTCTTGTGTGCTTTGTGATAAGGTAGAGGAAAGTCATTGTCACTTATTTTTTTGCTTGCCCTTTCTCTGGTTGGATATGGCAAAGCCCACTTGTTATGTGTGGGGCTAGAAGAGGTCCTATGGGCTTTGCTCAGGAACTGGATTGGTTCACTCAGAATTGCAGTTTTCCAGGTTAAGTAAGGTGTTTAGGAAATGGTTTTGAGAAACATTATTGTAGCTTGTGTTCTAGGATGAATGTTAACAATAATTCTCAGAGGCTAAGCATACAGGAGACTTGGAATGTTAAGTTTTGTGTATTGTTTCTGTTAGGTCTGCTGTCAGTTCTTGGCTAGTTTGTTGCTTCTGGCTTTTTGGTGTGTTTGTGTCGTTTGGAGTTCAAGTCTTTTTTGGTGGTTGTTTCTAATGAAAAAATTATTTACCAAAAAAAGCACTTCATGGGAACGAGCAATTGTGTGAATTATACAATTTTTTAGAGTCAATCGACTTCGTAAGACCCTTTTTTTTTAATAACCAAGCTACTTCATCAGAATTATTTTATAGTGTGAACCTGTGACAGAACTACTATTTACATTATCATGGCCCCTCTCATCCTACTGACGCAAGCTCATGTCCATCCATGTTTGTTCTGCACAGACAACTGGCTAAAAGTTGAGAAATGACCCCTAATGTACCTATACTCCACTCACTAGACAAATATTACAAAGACCAATAGCGGAACAAAATCCAGAAGAAGAAAGGAACGCGCGCGCGCGCACACACAGACTGTATAAGCGCGCGCACAGACTCTATACACTGATCAAGTGCTTAAGCTGTTTCCAACAGGTTGTGTATGTCGAATCAAATTAGTCAAGGGTTTCATGGAAACATAATGAACGGGAAAGAGATGCTAGGACTGTGAAAATCTAATGATAAGGAACGTCATGCTAGGACTTTGTCTTGTTTAAACAGCTTGAATAAAACCCATCCACTTGATTTCTCAAAGAAGAACTTACACAGAGCGCTTATTAAATGGTACTCATGCTTTCCTGTTCCATCTGAATGAATTGGTCCTCCAGTGGGGGCCCCTTATTAATCATAATCGTGGAACTATTTTGCTGGTCAACAATCTTGCTAAATTAAAAGATTCATTATTGACTATAAAATTAATAATGCATACTTTTTACAAAAAGATCCAAAAAATGAGCACGTAATCTCAGAAAAAACTTTTAGAGTATGGTTTATATTAACATTGACAAGTCTTTAGAATGATCAAGATGGTTTTATTGATGACTTTTTTAAAGATAAAGAAAATCAAGAGATAAATCTTCACATAAACCAATAATTACAAATGAACCAGTCAACGAAAGTTGAAGCACGAAATTAATTTTGTATTTTTTATTTTCGAAATATATATAATTGTGTATCTTAAATATAGCATTATATTACATAATTAAGTTAAATATATAATACTCATAATAATTTTTTGTAGTTTTTAGCGGGGGCACGTGACTCAACGTGCCCCCACTTGAATATGGCCATATCCCACGCTTGTTATATTGCTTTCTTTATATAGTTATAGAAGTTATACTCATTGAAAGGCCCTAATAAACCCAGTTACTTTACCAGTTTTAAAAGTCAGCAAATACACTTCAGCACAAATACAAAAACAAATGCCTTTGTTTCCACATCATCAACAAATTTTATCCAACATGAAGAGGGTTATAACGATGTCAATATAACTATTTACCTGGTTTTTCAGACAATTATGAGGTCCTCCATATGTACGATTTAAAGCATCTGTAATAGCAGTAACAAAGCAAGAAGCAGAAAAGCCACTAGTTTCTCGGTCATCTGTACCATTCAACAGAAGTACCTGCAATTGAAGTAAATTCATACCACAATGTCGACAAGCCTGTGGTGTTTGCAGACATTTCAGGTGTTTATAGCTACAACCTTGTGATATAATTAGTTCCATCCAACTATCAACCCAAGGGCCTCAAAATTATTTCAGAAAAATTGATCATGAAGGAGTTAGCTTCTTAATTCAAACGTCTCTTTTCTACTAAAATAGTGCTTAATTAAGCAAATGACAGAAGATTACCTTTGGGCAAGACCTTGATGAGATACTCTCCCCCACGCCAAGTAAAACCTAAGCATTGAGCACAGTTGAAAGCAATGAAAAGTATAAAATGAAGTCAAAGTCAATGTTTTTTCTGGTATATTCCTAAATAAAAAATAAAAAAAATTGTAATTATAAACTGTTTGGTAAAGAGGAAAACAAATGATAGAAAACATTTACCAGTAAAAGGGGATCAAAATAAGGCA
This sequence comes from Vaccinium myrtillus, assembly GCA_016920895.1. Taxonomy (NCBI): domain Eukaryota; kingdom Viridiplantae; phylum Streptophyta; class Magnoliopsida; order Ericales; family Ericaceae; genus Vaccinium; species Vaccinium myrtillus. The sequence goes on along the minus strand of CM029275.1, from coordinate 25,317,186 downwards.
GAAAATGCGATCCATGAGCATGGTTTTATTCAGAATTTAGGTTCTTAAATGAGAACATATGCAAAACAAAATTAGTGAAGTATAATATGAACCAATAAATTTTCGGGAAATCCCTCTGTTATTAAGGGCTTCCAAGTATCTTTGCCATTAAGGCATATTAGGTTTGCAGTGATACCAGGGATGGGCAGATGGAAGTAAAAAGGGATCCCATTGCATAAATGATGCAGTCAACAGTGCTCAACTGGTCCAGGACAGTGGAGTTTACACTGGGAAAAACCTATTCAACAGAAAACACAGCAGTTATTGAGAAAAGCAGACAAAAGGAGACTAACATGTACTTTTATATTCATGCGTTATTGGAATATGCCAACTAAATGGTCATGGGTAAGGAACAGTTTTATAAAATAGCTTTTACTAGCTGGGAATAACAGTTTTTAATTTCGAAACATGAACTCCAAAGACAATAAGGAGAACGTAGAAGTTGCTATTCTACATTTAAAACAATCAGTTTGATGAACCAAAAATGGCTAGTGGAATGGATCACTTTTTTTGGCAAACCATTTTTTTGGAAAAGTGATCCACGCCACTAGCCATTTTTGGTTCTTTAAACTGCATTTGCCTGGACTGACTCCATCATAGGAAATACAGGAGTCTTTTTGCTCAGTATACATCAGAACTAGTGGAATAGGAAGATGAGTGGCCTCATCTTACTGGTTGCAATGGACTTGCGTTTGCCACCGTATCGGTTGATAAAAATGCATGTCAAAATTCATCTATAAATGCACATATTCCTATTGGCAAGTTTGTGTATGAAGATTTAATAGGAATGAAAGCTCAAAATTGAATAAAATTTCAAATGTAAAAGAAAACCATCACAGTGAGATTTCATTGCTTAGTATTTGAAAGAATATAGGAATACAAGAGCTGGGTTCTACTGCTAGAAAAGTTTTAACTTTTGAAGTATCAGGCTGAAAAATTACGACATATTTCATCAGGCTTCAAACTTTGAACATTTGGAGACTTGGAGCTGATAAATATGTGACAAACTAAATGAGAGAAGAACTGATGTATTACTGATAATCGAAATACAAAATAATGAAACTATTACATGTTTAAATAGAGAAAAGTTACGCCTAAAAAAGAAAAAGATTACAAGATTTGATCACGATTTCGATTTGATCCCAATACGATCACGATAAACTACCTAAAATAGAGGATTGAAATAGGATACTTTCACACCCCCGCTCAAACTCATGATGTGAGCTCGGAGAACATTGTGAGTTTGCCAAGGAGATAACCCAACTGCAATCAACTGCATCCATTAATGCAGAAAATGCCAAACACTGACCAAAAGCTGAACCGGTGCAAATAGAGGAAGAATGCAAACAGAGACCTGAACAGATGCAAATAGGAGGAAGAACGGATGCCGAATAGATTTCGGCTACAGATAGGAGGAAGAACCGATGCCGAACAGATTTCGGCTTCAGATAAGAGGAAGAACAGATGCCAAACAAATTTCGGGGGAGAGAGGAGAAATGTAGATTCATAGTGCTCGGCGGACGGCGGCGAGGATTACACCGCCCCGCGGAGAACGGATTCCGACAGGCGTAGAACTTAGGCTCTGATACCATTTGACAAACTAAATGAGAGAAGAATTGATATATTCCTGATAATCGAAATACAAAATAATGAAACTATTACGTGTTTAAATAGAGAAAAGCTAAACCTAAAAAAGAAAAAGATTACAAGATTTGATCACGATACGATCCTGATTTGATCCCGATTTGATCACGATACGATTCCGATTTGATCCCGATAAACTACCTAAAATAGAGGATTGCAATAGGATACTTTCACAAAATACCCATCATGTTATTGATGTGCCAATCATCCAACAGGAAATGCAACAATAATATCATTTGCAAGTCATATGGCATCTGAATGAAACCAGACTAAAATTGCGCAAAACTTCTCTTAGCTTTTATTCTACAAAATTAACAATAGTAGTTTCAAAACCATGGGCCTTGTTCAAGCATCCAACTCAAAACCAATTGGCAATGAGTAGAGAGGCTGCCCAAGGGCTTATACCAGTTGTGGAGGTTGTAATTAACCAATGTGAGACAAGCTCTAACACTCCAGCACGTAGACAGGAAAACATGAATCCATAATATTGGGATCATAACGAAACAAGGTGCACCTATGGCACAAACAATGAGGCAATGAATCTAGACAGTAGAGAGTCTTGTCCAACTAAAGACCTAGCTCAAAACCAACTCTAATAACATGTTAAAGCATCCAACTCAAAACCAAAAATGGTAATGAGTAGAGAGAATGCCCAAGCGCATAGTAGTTTAGGAGGTTTTAAAACAATGTTGGACAAGCTCTTCAGACCTTTGTAGCGGAATACCGATTAGAGTGTTTATTGTTCGGCAAGTGATAATACCCATGCATATTGCATGTTGTACAAGAAAGAAGCATGTGATGTACAATTCACCTCATGAAAAGATGGTAATAACGATGCATAATGTGTTCTACTATCAATGGTGTAGCCAACAAGTACACGATGTACTATTCACCTCATGCAATAAATTGCTGCCCTCGCTTGACATGTAGAACACCCGCTTTATTCTTGAAGGAAGTGCTGGAGTTGAAGAGCTTACCTACGGAATAGAGTCAGTAGTTAAATGAATAAGAAACTGGAACATGGATATGCTGAAAATTGAAACAGTGAAAAAGAAAATAAAAAACACAACCAGTGATGTCAGTATACATCAGTTATTCAAATTATTTCTACGGAAAATCATACGATCCAGCTTAGTAAGGCTGAAAGGTTATAGAGGATGACTTTGGCTTATAGCCCTTGGTTCAAATTACTCATCAAGTGATCATTCAAACTTCTTAAGGCCTAGAAAAATTATTCTAACGTATTAATTCCGAAACCATTTGATTTGCTTGATTTAAACGACTGTGATCTCAAGCTTTCAACGCCACAAAATTATTGATTCTGCAGACCAATCTGCATTGGTGACATATGATCCCTTATTCCATTCTGATTACCAGCACACACCACCACCACAAGTGGAACTGAGAGTAGTCAACCCTTGAAGACTTTAACAACCAAAATTGCCATTGTTATATTACCGAATCTATAAAGTCTTCAAAAGCAGTTGCCAAGGGAGTGCTTTTCATTCGTTGGCCCCTGCAACGACAATTCATGCCAGCTCAGTAGTTGTACTGTTGCAGCAAGTCATATAATTGAATTTTTCAGGAGTTGTTTTATGGGTGAATTGCCCGAAGTATGAATGAGTTACCACAAGGAGCTGATTTGGATTTTCCATCATTATATCCCCACATCCAACCCTCTAACTAGTGTCCCACACAAACGTATATGTGGATGCATAAAGTATGAGTACGAAGCTGGGTCAACCGTCTATCAAAAGCTTAATTTCTCATCCGCACATATTCCTAGTTACAACCTTTGTTTTATTGTTACAATCTACCAAATATAAGCATGCCATATAATGATATAAGCACCAAACAAATATTGCACACTTCATATTCATGTGAAAACTAGAGGTACCTTATTTATAGGTTCCATAGATCCATTGGATGGATGAGATATTTCATTCTGGCCTCGTATGACAGTACCATCCTGTAGATAGTTACATTAAAGAGAGATAATACAAACAGTAAAGATAACTAAGTAAGAAACACCCATTCACACTAGATAAGTTTAGGCCAAAACTAAAAAGGAAGGACTTGTAATAATGTAGATTACGTATGTCCATATTGAACGAGTTAGCTGCAGCATTCAGACATTTTACTGGGGAGAAAACAGAGTAGCATTGCTTATAACAGTACTTCATACCCTTGATAGAAGAAAGGATCCAATCGTACAACATTATCTGTTGAGACATTTTACAACAAAGATAATTTTTTGTTGTCAGGAACTCAAGCAAAACACGACATACACGTGACAAACGTTCTTATATTTGTTTCTTGTAAGCTAACAGCATTTACAAAATGTATCGTCCTATACTAAATAATAGACTAGGGACTTCTGCTCATGCCCAGTTGAGCTGATATAGCAACACTACCATTCTTTCGGTTGCGGTTCTCCCTACTTTCTCTACCACTCACTGTCCCACCATGTACGCTACGCCTTCTCTCTCCCCCTCAAACCTCCCCTCCTCACAAAAATATAAACTCTTTTCACATGCATTTGTCCTCTTTTTCGGCACCATGGCATTTTATTTCACTCAATTATCTTGTAAGTGGTTTTTCTCTTTTATTATTCCATAATTTTCAGCACATTTTCCCCTCATTCCTTTACCACGGGTCCCCCTGATAGAAACCAAAGGGGAGAGAAACAAATCAAGGCATTATTACTGAAATACTGAATGTATATTTCTGAATATATAAACCTACGTTATTACAAGTGTTTAAATAGGAGATGACAAATACGGAAATAACAAAACAAGGAAACCCTAAGATTCTACTAAATCATAAAACAAGGAAACCCTAAGATTCTGCTAAATCATTATTTATTCCTAAGATTCTGCCAAATCATTCTTTATTCCGGAGAGCATCGTGAGTTTTCCAAGGATGTAAGCCAATTCCAACCAAAGTGCTTCCATTGATGCTGAAAATGCCAAACGTTAAACCGATGCAAATAAGAATCAGAACAGAACAGAACAGATGCAAATAAGAACCGATGCCAAACGGCTGCAGATGGGAGGAGGAACCGATGCAGAAAGATTTCAGCTACAGATAGGAGGAAGGAACAGATGCCGAATAGAAATCGGCTTCAGATTTCAGAAAAAAAAAACTACAGACTGGGTGGGGAGGGAGAGAACAGACCCAATGTTTAGAGAAGAGAGGACAACTACAGACTGAGTGGGGAGGGAGTGAACAAATCCAGTGTTCAGAGAAGAAATATTCATATTTTTTTTTTTTTCAGAGGGAGACCGAAGAACAGATTTTAGAGGTTGTCAGAGGCTGGCGGAGCTCCAGCGAGGCTGCCAGAGTCAAAGGGGTTCCAAAAAGAACAAAACAGAGGTTCAAAGTCAAAATCTTGGCAAGAACTGCTCAAAATAGAATCATCGGAAGCTGTCAGAGCTCAGGCAAGGGTCGCCGGAGTCAGACAAACCTCCGGCGAGGGTAGCTGGAGTTAGGCGAAGGTCCGTCAGCAGTTGGGGTGGTCGGAACATTGTCAGGGACATGAGTTGCTGCTACTGATGCTTAAGTTGTTGGCTACTTGATGCTACTGCTGATGTCTTACTGCTGCTTGCTGCTATTGGAGAGGTAGAGAGTCGACTGAGGGTCTGCCAGAGATGTAAAGAGAGAGGCTGATGCCGAAAACAGAGGAGGGAGAAAACAGAGTAGCAGGATTGAAACCCGCTCTGATACCATGATAGAAAACAAAAGGGAGAGAAACAAACCAAGGCATTATTATTGAAATATTGAATGTATGTTTCTGAATATATAAATCTACGTTATTACAAGTGTTTAAATAGGAGATGACAAATACGGAAATAACAAAACAAGGAAACCCTAAGATTCTACTAAATCATAAAACAAGGAAACCCTAAGATTCTGCTAAATCATTCTTTATTCCTAAGATTCTGCTAAATCATTCTTTATTCCTAAGATTCTGCTAAATCATTCTTTATTCCTAAGATTCTGCCAAATCATTCTTTATTCCTCAGATTTTGCTAATCATTCTTTATTCTTCACACCCCCATGCTCACGGACCAAATGTTAAAAAATCTAAGGACCATAGACATCTTCTCTCATGTCATCATTTCTCTCTAGATTCTACCCCTCATTCATAATCCACTGAACTTCATGTTATTTGCAGTGCCGGAGCCAAGAATAAGTATTAATGGGGCACCTTTTTAATCACTTCAACAAAAAAAAAAATTTGTAATAGGCAATGGAAGAACAGGGAAAAGAACTTTTGTGCATAGATAAAATAATACGAAAGTAATTGTTTCGAAGGTAACTTACATCAATTATCAAAACACACGAATTGGGTGAATTGCATCAGCAAATGAAGTCTAAGAGCAATTCAATACACAATATCAAAAATGTCAATATTTAGCAATCTTGCTCCCATTTGAAAAGAACATATTTCTTTCCAAATTTTATTCCTAAATCTCCAAATTCAAATTGCGATGTCGGTTTTACCAATAGAATTATATAATTGCTAAAGTATAATGCATAAAGCCCATGCTTAACCATTTTTGAATTTTGTACATTGTACGTAAGAGAGTTTCAAATAGTTAAAGCCCATGTTTAACCACTTTTGAATTTTGTAAATTATACGTAAGAGAGTTTCAAATGGTACGTGCTATTTTTTGCAATAAACAACTCATTTCACCAGCGTAGTGAAATTGTTCTAGTACATGAAATAAAAAGAGTAATTTACCTAGATACCCCCTCAACTATACCTCTTTTACACGGACACCCCCTAAACTAATTTAACCAATGAAGAGACCCCCTCAATTATTTAAATTTATTATCCCCTACACTCCTTCTATTCCATCCACTTCATTGATAAATTAACACCAATTTGGCGAAATGAGCCTCTCTTTTTTTCCGAAACTTGCCCTCCCCTATAATATTTGCCCTGGTTATGCGTGCACACACGCGCGTATAACACACTTTTCCTCCCAATCTCTCTCTCCATTTCCTCCCAAATCTAAACCCTAGAAACAGACCCAAAAAATAATGGGCAGTTGTGAGAGTACCCATTCCAATTCAAAGGCTGCTGGAAGTGATAATCAAGATTTGGGTCAAATGATCAAAAAGGGAAAAGATCAACTTATTGCCAATTCCACTCATCATCCAAACCGAGCCTTTAGATCCTTACCATGACTGTACATGATGATGATCGTATGATCTGCTACAGCTCCGGGGACTACTGAAAAATTACTCGATTTTCTGAGGCTATGACGATATTGGATCTATGAGCAACAGATTTCAGGAGTTGAGAATCCACAGATCTGAGCCTCACTCTTTCGTTCCATGAATATATACAGCATATATACCTCTGTATATACACTTTTGAATCCGCTTAAGCAATGATCGTTCCACATTTACAATTAATTATACTTTAAAAAAATATGCAGTGCTAGGTTTAGAAAGGAAATCAATTATATGTTTGTAATTTGATCTTTTGGATTGTTCAAAATAAACTTCCGATTTGAGCGAACGGTTTGTATCTGGGGATCGTAATGTTGGTGATCGAATTGATTTTGTGGGTGGTGGAAAGGGTTTGTTGATTGACTTGATTTTGTGGGTGGTGGTTAGGGTTTGTGTACAGAGAGAAGGAGATGAAGAAGAGAGAAGGGAGATGGAGTTTTGTACGTAAAAAACCAAGAGTGGAGTCTTTATATAGCTAAGGGCCAAATGGTCATTTTATTCATTCCGTCTACTCCGTTAAGGCATTTAATGTTTTAAATAGTTGAGGGAGTCTCTTCATAGGTTAAATTAATTTAGGGGGTGTCTAGGTAAATTACTCAAATAAAAATGAAAATGAAAAGATCGACAAAATGTCCTAAAGTGATCAAAAAGAAAACATCTTTGGAGAGACAATTTATAAGATACAATGCAAAATATGGTTATCCAAAAAATATATATATAGTTTCAGCACAGGCGCCTAATTGTCCTACCCTCCCTCCGCCATTGTCCACATACATAAAGTTACTACTTCCTCTTATAATTTGGTCCATTTTCTTCTCTCTTAAAACTACCATAGAACTATGGTGAAGTGGGCTGGCTTTTAGGCCCCGAATTAATTGGGTCAAACTAGTGGATCTTGCTAGGTTGGAGCGTGACCCAGACTGACTGGCCCAGTTGGGCTTCCCCATGAGCAAAGTAAGTACAATCACCGTAAGGAATATTATAGAAGGTGCTTAAGTGCTGTAGAAGAGGTCTAGCCGAGGAGAAAGACCGTCCGAATCAGGGAAGCTATCTTGATAAGCAGTA
>CM029275.1:25258172-25308194 GCA_016920895.1 Vaccinium myrtillus | reverse complement strand
CCAATATATATGCACCAAAATTAAAAGAAGGTAATTAAATATAATAAACAGAGTACTAATAATTGATGGTCACCTTTTTTTTTTATGTTTTATATTCCTCTCATCGGGATGAGCTCCTCTCATGAATTGACCAGTTAGCCCATTTGTGGGCCCCTTTTGAACTCATTTTGATTATCCAAACTGTTCGCATTTTAAAACTCGCCGAGAACAATTGTTCTCGGACCAGAGAGGATCCTCCTCCCCTCTCATCAAGACGAATAGCTAATTCCCCCCAAAAAATCATGCGAACCAAATAAAAATTCAAGAAAGACAAATGAAGACAGTTGATTTAATTTAAACCAAATTCGCACCGATTGGTGGAAGGCGCTAGTTGGATGAGAATCTAATCCACATAAAGCAAAAAGCACTTGGTAATTAGATTAATACGTCTGGTCATTACCTCCAGACTCTCGGAATTAGTTAAGGACGAGCAAGATAGCCTGAAAAAAATTGAGTAATACGCACGGCACTAGGCATCCATCCAGTTCACTAGGGGCTGCTAAATTTTAAAGATGGAAATTGACAATTCACCCAAAAAAAAAAAAAAGGTGGCAATTGACTCCATTGAAAGCATCCCACAAATGTAGTAGGACCACAAGACTCTAAATATGACCACTATGACAAGGAAATATGCTGCAAGGTGCATGCATAGCTGTGTTTTCCACCTTAACAAATAATAAAACAAGATTGAGAAGAAATTTCAATTCCTCAATCATTAATTTGATTTCTGCTATTATCTTGAATTTCTTCAATATCCAGAGGAATCGCACATTGTTTCTAAAAGGTTATCCACTTGCCATTGCCTGCCATTCATTTTGGAAAAATGGCATGTGGGTTTGAGCACTCTTTGATTAAAATGGATTTTTCAGACATTGTCCACCAGAAATGTCATTATCAATTCTGTTAATTAACAGTGTATGATGGCAGACCCCTATTTGCTTGATAATTGACGAGCTTTCATGAAGTTACCAAGGTATCGTTCCAATTTTATCGGATGTCCCCGGAGGGACTTGTTATTACCAAGGTAAAATTGAGCTGAATGTTGACATTCTATTTTTATTTTATTTTTTCCATAAGTGGAGGCCTAATAATTGAAGCTGCTTACCCATCGTTGATTGAAGCTAGAGCCATTGAAGTGGACATTTGACGTCTGTATGCGTGCAATGGAAATAGGCTTTGCCATCTCTCTCTAAAAGAAGTATATAAAGTGGAAGTTGTTGAAGTTTGGTTTACTTTTTCGTGAATTTGGCTTTGTGGTTCACAGGGAAAGTGCATATTCAATTCAGACTCCGTTTGTTCGGACGTAAAATAATTTTGTATAAAATATTTAACTTATTTTCTCTTGTTTGTTTGGTTGGACAAAAGGTTTGAAAATCATTTTTTGCGGTGTAAAATTTTCCATGGTATGGATGAAAATGATTTCCTTTCAAAATGTCGGTAAGTTGTTTTACTTTTGTGACCGTCGTCCACGTTGACGGGATTTTTAAACTTTCCCATCTATCGCAGCCCCTTAATCATGTTTCAATTCCACCTTTTCAACCCCCACCACCCTACCTCTCTCTCTCTCTCTCTCTCTCGCCCCCAGTAGAACACCCACTACTTGTTCAATTGGAGGGAAATGATGAGAAAAGAACGAGAAAATCAACGGATGTGTTCGTTTAGTAGTTTTAATTTGTTCCGCTAACTCAGTTTTTTTTCACGGTTTTTTATGTGATGTGTTGTGAGATAATGACTTGTCTCGGTGTTTGGAAAAAAACAGTTTTTTGTTAGTGGAACACCCCCTTAGTTTAGTTTTAGAAAAAATGTGTAATGAGTGGAGAGAGATAGAGAGAGAAATGAGGGAAATGGGGATGTCATCAAAACTAAAATTAAACTAAACTGGGAAACGAACACAGCCATAACTTTATGTACATTCAATTACCAAGAAAGTTGCGAGACCCACGACTTCAATTTTGCTTCTAGTTAATTAACACTTTTATGTTAAATATATCCTGCCGAAATGAAGGAATTTTAGTCTTCTCGTAAGATTCTTTGTCTAGAGAACACAATCAAATAAATAATTTTTTTTTTCTTCAGCTCACTTCACTTTTCTCGGAAATTCATTTCTCACGCAACAATTCCAATGATAAGTGATCGAATTTGGCTAAATGGACAAAGAGTTTATCTCATTTTTTACGGGTTCTTAGAGCTCCTTTGGCAAAAAAACTTAAGAACTACTTTGGCTTAAAAGCTAAAGAGTGGATTATTGGATTATTCGTTGTCTTTATTCAAATTTTTTTTGCATTTGTTAGTTTTGTATCAAGATTTTGTGGTTTCTGGATTCCTCTCGACGAGACGAATTTAACAAGTATAAAATTATGGTCAAAACTCAATTTTTTTTTAATAAAGCCAAAATTAAACCAATAAACTGGTTTATTTTGGTTTATTTTCGGCATTATTCAAAAAACTACTATTACTTTTGACCACAATTTTATACTTTTTGGATTCGTCTCGACGAGAGGAATCCAGAAACCACAAAATCTTAACACAAAACTAACAAATGCAATTTTTTTTAATAAAGACAAAATGAATAATCCAATAATCCAGTTTTTGGCTTTTAACCCAAAGTTTATCCGGTTTTTTGGTTTTTTGGTTTTGTTTTTATTCAAATTTTTTTTGCATTTGTTAGTTTTGCGTCAAAATTTTGTGGTTTCTAGATTTCTCTCGACGAGACGAATCTAACAAATATAAATTTATGGTCAAACCAAATATTTTTTTGAATAAAGCTGAAATACTTGGATTAATTTTGGCTTTATTAAAAAAATTGAGTTTTGACCATAATTTTTATACTTGTTAGATTCGTCTCGTCGAAAGAAATTCAAAAACCATAAAATCTTGACGTAAAACTAACAAATACGAAAAAAAATGAATAAAGACAATAAATAATCCAATAATCCGAATTATGAATTATTTGCAAAAGGAGCCCTAAAGGCTGAAACTCTGTAAACTGGTAATCATTGACTAGAGTGTTTTATCCCTACACTAGTTTGGTCCACAGGAAGGGTGGTCCCGCCAGCCCAAGCAAGGGTTCAATTTGACAAAGTTCTGGATACTGGGCCCCCCTCTAAAGTTAATTAATTCCGACCAAAATTACTATAATTTTCCATCTGGTCCTCCCACATCCAATAATTTCATCAAGATTTGTAGCCTTTTGTGTACTGTACCTACATACTCCTTAACCATTACATGTTTTGACTAAGAACCCTTCTATTGGGACAGACGGAAATGTACCGATGAGGGACTGACGGCGTCGCCGACGCCGGTGTGGGTCCCAAAAACGGCCGATCCGAGCCGTTCATCGTTCTCAGAATCAAATTCCGAGTGGGCCTACGGGAGAATCGAGGCAATCGGACGGCTGTATGAGCTCAATCCAAAATCACCCCATTTCATTCAAAAAAAATTGAATGAAATGGGGTGATTTTGGATCGAGCTCATACAGCCGTCCGATTGTCTCGATTTTCGCGTGGGCCCACTCGGAATTTGATTCTTAGAACGATGAACGGCTCGGATCGGCCGTTTGGGACCAACACCGGCGTTGGCGACGCCGTCGGTCCCTCATCGGTACATTTCCATATGTCCCCATATCTTTACTGTTTGAGTAATGGGAATTTTACTTGACACTGGGAAAAGGGAAAAGTAGCATTTTGTAATTAAAAAAATGTACTAATTGCATTGTTATCAATGATATGTTACTTTTTCTTTCATGATTAATAAAAAGAATAATTAAAAGCAAACCTAAGTAGCATTAGCTAAACTTTGTGTGAAAAATAGAACCGTCCATTATTTCTCTTGTTAATTTTCTCAACTTCTAATCACACTCTCAATTTGAAAAAAAATGGTAACTCGTTACCAACCATTATCCTCTATTGATTTTACTACGGGCCGGTACAAAAAACAAAATATTTAATACCATTAAAGTCAGTCATTCTTTTTTAATTATCATTAAGGTCAATTACTCTTTTTTGGGGTTTAGGCACTTAGGGTGCACTTTCCTATTATATAATTTTTAGTGGTTTAAGCATTTTCATACCCTATTTTAGGCACTTTCACAGGGTACCCTAGAGTTTAGGTTTAGGTTTAGGCACTTTCATAGGGTACCCTAGGGTTTAGGTTTAGGGTGCACTTTCCTATTATAGTGTTTTTAGTGGTTTAGACACCTTTATAGGGTACCATAGGATTTTAGGCTGATATTAAGGGTAATGTTGATAATCATCCATTGAGTTGTGAATAAAGAAGGAAGAAGACAAAAAAAAATAAAATACAATTTTCGATGCTCCTTTAACATTTTTTAATGCACTTTAACAGATTAGAAAATGTGTTTTTCTTTTCTTTTTTTTTTTTTTTTTGTTGTCTTTTTCCTTCTTTATTCACAACCCAATGAGTTGTTAATTGTACACAACATGTTCCAAATTTCCATTATATGTTATAATGTCTAATTAATGAATCTTTTCTTCTAAATTCATAAATGCCCTATTGATCCTTTCTTTCTCATGGAATATTTTAGTAGCAAAAAAAGGTACACAATTTTTTTGATTCCCTTATTATGCTTTTAATTTAAATCTTTGTAAGGGTTCATCCATTAATCACGTGAGCACGAGTTTATTATTAGACTAGCTTAATTGTGTGTTTGATTGTGCATGTGCGTCATTGTATTATTACTTGGGCACAATATGGAACATGGAGACACAAGCACATGCCTACACCGAATATCAAAATGGAGCGAGGGGTCGAATAAGGCTTACAAATGGAACATTTGTCTCATTGTTACTATCTATGAGTGACAGCAACGCACCTTTGTCAGGATCAAAGCTAAAATTTCACTATATGTGGCCAGTGTTATGAGTACGTATAACCCTAATAATTAAAATGAGGTATAGGGACTGAAAATGGCCCTTGTTCAATTGGTTAAAAATTATCTACTAATGATTAGTAAAGGCCAACTCCAAAGGTTTTGGGTGACATTTGGAATATTTTTTCTTTTTGGTAACATTATTTTGAGATGAGGTAAAAAAAAAAAGATTATGAAATGTTTTGGACAAGTTGTCCGTATGCATATTGTAACACGTGTGTCTAAAGTCACTCTATACATATATACAAAAGATAGAAGTACTAACACTTGTACCAATAATTGTATTCGAATTGTCTCAGATAGGATATATGAGACCCACAAATGAAAGGTAGGTATCACATATTTCATGTGAGAGAGTTTGTGCAACTATCGGTATAAGTGTTAGCGAATGCAACAAAACTTGATACACAAGTACATATTTTCGTTGCACAAAAAAAACACTTAATTTCAAGGACACCCCCCAACTATCACGTTTTGACAACATGCCTCCCTCAACTAAAAAACGTGCCAACATGACCTCCTCAACTATTAAAATCAAGCAACATACCCCCCTCGATCCGTCAAAATCCGTTAAAATCTGTTAACAATATGGACAGGAAAATGAAGACTTAAAATGATTTTTTGGACTAAAATGCCTTTTCCTCCTCCTCTTTCTTCTTCTTCTTCTCCTCTCTCTCTCTCTCTCTCCCCCTTCCCCATGACACACCATTGCCTTTTCCCTTCCCCATTCCAATCGGCGCCTCCATCTCCGGCGAGGCCCATTTCTGATAACCCATTTGTTGATCCATTTCTCCCCACACTCTCCCTCCTCCCCATCCCTCTCAGCCCCATATTTGCAAGAATTGATCTATTTCAGAGCTTAATTGAAGCAACACGAACCATTTTTAGCCTCCCCTCAAATCGAACCCCAAAACCTTCAAATGGAAACCCTAACACTCATACAAAATCAAACAAATCATAGTCATACCCTTGAAATCAAACAAACCGGAGTCCATTAGCGTTTGATTTGATTCGAGTGGGTACAGCTATGCTACGATGGTTACCACATCATAACCAAATTGGCTCTGGACATGGACCAGCTCGTCTTGTACATCTATCGCGACCTTCTCACCCTCTCCATTCTTGCTCTGATCGCTTTTGTCCATGAAAAGTCCCCCCCCCGTCATGGAGATTATGATTTTTTATACAATGAGTCTAAGTGTCTAACAGATGTGAAAAGATTGAGTGTCAAATATTGTGTAAAAAGATGTGAGTATAACAAGGGTATCTTTGTCTTTTCCCTTGTTTCCGTCCAAAAAGTTAACAAATTTGGAAGGAGGGGGTGATGTGGCTTAATTTTGATGGTTTAGGGGTCATGTTGGCACATTTTTTAGTTGAGGGGTTCATGTTGCCAAAATGTAATAGTTGAGGGTGTTTCCTTGAAATTAAGCCAAAAAAATACTACTCTTAGGCCCCGATTGGATGCGGGATACGTTTTGGTGGGATTAAATAGTAAGGGGAGATAAGATAGTAAGGAGTATTATTTAGTAAGGGTGGACCCACAATGATGTGACATTTAGGAAGGGAGGATTAAATAATATGTGGTTTGGATGAATTTGTGATAAAGGGGGATAAAGTTGGGTGGATGATGTAAAAACTTGATAAATGACTTATTTGCCCTTGTACAGTCATATTAGATTTTATGATAAAATAAATATATAAAAACAATACTAATTAAATTAATTATACTTTTCAATAAATAATTCCTTTTATTAGTTATATCTAAAATTAAAATGTTTAGTTATTATTTTTTATTATTTATTTTAATAATATTTTGAAGTTTTTTTTTTGTTTTTTTTTCTTTCTAATTCTACGTTTTTAATAATCAACTAATTAGTAATTTTTATGTTATTCCCCAACAATGTCAAATTCTAAAGTATAAAAAATTTTAAATTTTTTTGTATCAAATTAAAGATCTCAATTTTTAGTTTAATTTGGTGCAAAAAAAATTAAAAAAATTAATGTGAAAATACTTTATTTTTTTATCCGAAGGATATTGCAAAGCAAGCCAACAATGTCAAATTCTAAAGTATAAATTTTTTCAAACTTTTTTGTATCAAATTAAAGATCTCAATTAGTAGTTTAATTTGGTGCAAAAAAAATTTAAAAATTATGCACAAAAGTACTTTATTTTTTTATCCGAAGGAAATCGCAAGAGTTCGTAAAGCATTTAAAATGCAATTCAGTTTTCTTTATCACAACAGTAAACAAACTGGGGGTAAGGGGAGGGGTATAAGGGAGGGTACATGGGTAATTTCGTAGGGGGCATGAGGGGGTATAAATTAGTAATAGGGGGTGGGGTGTTATTAATTAGTGAGGGAGAAGGGGTACAAAGGGTATTAGAAGGGTGGGGGTATTACATAATCTGGGTTCCATTTTTTTTCCCAAACCGAGGACTAACCGGTGGGACCGGGATAAGGGGTGGGGGTATAACTTAATACCCCCTCTAATGCTGCAGCCAATCGGGTCCTTAGTAACATAGTTCTCACATACCGAGGTATGTGGGAATACCAAATGCCGGCGGCTACAGAGTCGAAACTACCTATGTTCGGACATTTTTGTCGGATTTTTTAACATGCATAGATTTGTAATTGAACCATTCACGGGTGCATTGAGAAAGAGGTTGCTATGCGCACATATAGTGCACAAATAATTCTAACCGTTTCATAATTTTAATTTTTTTTCAAGTGGCACCATAATAAATAGTTAGATTTTTTTTTTTTTTTGGCTCTTCAAAAAAATAAAGTTTGATTTTTTAGAAATTCAATTGACAAATCCCAAAATCCTATTGTTCAGGTATTACTATTTTCTGTAACAAAACTGTGTTATAGATTCATGTGTGTCCCTTAAAATCAGTGTAAGCATAGTCATTGCATGGTTGGGAGTGTCTATTAAAATAAATGAACGGCTTGAATTATTCGTGCGGGAGCCGAAAATGGGCCTCACAGTGAGATCTGTACGCATAATTTTGCTATTGAAAAATCAAAAGTGCAGTGTTAAGGCCTCGTTTGTTTGACCGGAGATAAATGGATGGGATATGAAATCCCATGGGATATGGGTGGGATATGAAATCCTTGGGATATTGCTCAGGATATCAATGGATGGGAAAAATTCATATCTGGTGTGTGTGTTCGACGGGATAGTGCTCGGGATATCCGGTTTTTTGCACTAAAATGGGGAAATCCCATCCAAATCCCCCCCCCCCCCCATGGGATTTTGTATCCCGTACGGATGGGGATATTAATTGGCTGGGGAAAACAAATCTCATCCCAAATAATATTACCAAACAATGAATTTTGGGACCCACTCCAAATCTCATCCAAATCCCAACCCCATATCCCCCCTAACAAACAAGGCCTAAAAGAAGAATACATAAATTCTTTACAAACGATAGCGGAAAAGTCCACGGGAATAAGAATTATAGTTAGACTACAGAGTTAAACCGCGAAAAATAATAATAATAATAATAACTAGTTTGTAAATGAACAACAAATACAAATACATATCCAATTTCAAAAATGCGCAACTAGTTCATTTTATTCGATCATTAAATTAAGTTATCGATGTTCGATCAACTTGATTATTTACGGGACATTTAGGGCATCCCCATCAGGCTTGCTTCTTTGCCTTTGGAGCTATACTACCTAGTAAAAGTGCAAGAAAATCAGCCTCGCCACCGCCTTGGGTCAAAATATAATTGCTACAATGCCTTTACTTCCCCAGCGAGGCACTATTCATGGATTAGCCTTGTATTGTTGCTTTTTTCACCGGTTATTCTTTTATTTAATATTTTGCTTCTACCTTCAGGTTCCTCATATGCCATCCCACGTCCCAAATTTCACTTTTTCGTACTTCCAAAAGTTGGGTAGCCTTGTATTGATGTTATATATATTTTGAAAACACTCCTACCAAAATCCGATTGATTTTTTTTGTACATGAATGTTTAAAATATTAAATAAACAAATCATTATAAAAATCAGCTCAATCGGATATCGAATACCAGTAGAAGTTTTTTCTAGTTTTTTCTAATAAAAAAAATTAGAAACATATTTGAAGAGAAAAATAGAAGTAGAAAGAAAAAATAGTTTAATACCGTAAAGTTAGAATAGAGAGCCTGATTCTGTGAGTTTTTGAAAAAGTGACTTGCTAAAGTATAAAAAGTGTTTTCGAGGTTAAATTTGGTCCAAAATTTGCTGAGACTGATGAGGATGCTCTTATATGCGTCAAGTTTTGCTGTATCTTGAGGCACAGCAGGTCCCTTCAGTACCACAAATTCGAATCAAAACAACACTTTATCACTTCGCATGTGAACCCCCACCCACCAAATACTCCCAAAACTCTCTCTCTCTCTCTCTCTCAGTTTTTCAGTGTCAAGCGGGTACCATGTGGTATCTGAGCGCGCATCCGGCCGTCCATTTCGGTGTTGTACGGTCCAGATTTGGAGAGAGAAACAAGAGAGGGAAAGGGGAGAAGGAGGAGAGAGAGGGTTTCAATCTGCCTCACCGTCCAATACACTTTTGGACGGCCCGGATGCAATGATCGGGTACAACGTAGGCTCGGTCACGTGATACCCATTCAGTACAAAAAACAAAAATTCTCTCTCTCTCTCTCTCTCTCTCTCTCTCTCTTCCTCACACACACATGAAAGTAGTTACTGTAGTATATAAATACCTCACCTAGCAGACACTTAATTCAGACAACCTGTGTGCACCGCTCCTTTATTCCCATATTATTAGTATTAAGTTTGTGCGCACCGCAGCCCGAGATGGGTAGTATTTTGTACAGCCAAGCTCTGTTTCTTGTTGCTCTGTTTCTTGTACCTTTTTCTCTGCAACAACAACAAGAAGAAGCAGCAGCAAGAAGAGAGCAGCAAGTCTACAATAACAATAATAGCAGTAGTAGTTTGAGGTCGTTGTTATCAAATGGGTGTAATTTGTTCCAAGGGAAATGGGTGGTTGATGCCTCGAATCCACTCTACCAGTCCTCAAGTTGCCCTTTCATTGACCCTGAGTTTGATTGCCAAAAGTATGGTCGCCCTGATAAAGAGTATCTCAAGTACTCTTGGAAACCTGATTCCTGTGCCGTACCCAGGTTTGTAGTTCGTACCCTCTCTCTCTCTTGAGCTGTATGTATCGGTGTCTGTGTGTTTGAGTTTCATATCTGTTTGTGAAAATGCTCATAGATGCATTTTGCGAAAGAGAAGTTCAGTAATTTCATTTTATTTTGCGTAAGAGAAGTTTATTAATTTCATTTTATTAACTGAATGAATATTTAATTGATACTTTGGAAACGTCTATTTTTGTAGCTGTTAAAATTTGTACTTTCCGTAGCACGTTTTTAAATTTTTTTTGTACCAAATTAAAATACTCAATGAGCACTTTAATTTGGTCTAAAAAAATTTAAAAAATTATATAAAGATATATATTTTTTAAGGGATTGAAATTGCACGTATTCTGATAGGAATCACTTAAAAAGGGACGGAGATAGTATCAACAAGTTGATAGAATTCAAAAGATATGGCCATTAATGAAGAACAATACTACTATATTTTTAATATAATTTTGAAAAATAGTACTCCCTCCGTCCGGATTTGTTGGTCCGTTTTGGGGATTCCAACTTTTTTTCCATTACTTTTTGAGTTTGTTAATTTCCTATTTTATCCTCAATCCCTCCATTTAATACTCCCTCCATTCTAATTTGACTACAAAATTACATGCAATTTTTAAACTAAAAAATAATATAGTTACAAAAAGAAAAATTTAATCAATATGGATCTTGTTTGATAGATCTCATTGAGAACTTTAATACGGTGCAAAAAAAAATTAAAAATGTAAACACAGTATTTTAAAAAATTAGTTTTTGAGTTGTTTTAAGTTTTAGAAAAGGGGCAAAAAAGTAAATTTTGCATACTTTATTTTTTAACTTTTGAAAATAGACACACATTTTAGGATTTGAAAAATTATGTTTGTGGACCAACAAATCCGAACGGAGGGAGTATTTGGAGAAAAAGCGTTGAATATTTGGGATTTGGTGCAATTTTTTTTTAAAAATAAAGTATTGTAATGGAGTTTGGTGGAGTAAAAGTAATCCTAAGTTAAGGGGAAAAAAAAAAAGTAATCCTTAAAAAATGTTTATTTACTCCAAATAATGTTTTGATGCTCTGAAAGAATTAAAGTAAAGATTGATTTACTGGGTTGGAAATGTTCTACTGTCTTTTTATTAGTTTTCTTTCCGGGAGGTCGAGCTTGGCTTGTTCATACTAGTTTGACTCAGGTCGGGTTCGAGTTTAACAAAGTTTGAAAACCCGAACTTGAATACTTCAAAACTTGACTCGATTCGGTTCGTTGGTGGTTGATAGTACAACACCCCAATATTTTGTATACTTTATGCATAACTGTTTGCTAAGTTGTCTCTTTGTTTTAGGTTTAATGGAATGGACTTTTTAACGAGGTGGAGGGGTAAGAAGATAATGTTTGTGGGCGACTCACTGAGTCTGAACCAGTGGGAATCGTTGTCCTGTATGGTTCATGCGTCGGTGCCAAATGCCAAGACAACGTTTGCCAGGAAGGCTTTGCTGTCTTATGTCACTTTTGAGGTCACTTTTAGCCTTTTGTTTTCCCTGCGAAGTAATTTTTTCGTGCCAAATATTGTCTTTTTTCTTTTTGTCTTTTTGCTTGTAAGAGTATCTTTATTTCTTTTTGGGTCAATTTCACTTACATTCCCTGAGGTTTCTGACAAATACAGAGACTTCCCCTATACTTTCTGAAATTTCACTGCCCTCCCTTACTTTTCAAAATAATTGTCACTTACCTCCCTTGTCGTTACTTTAAGGCTAACGGTGTTAACTTTTTGTGTGAAATGACAGTAGTATCCTTAATATATATTCTCCTCCCTAAAATGTTACAAAAAACAAAAAAAAAATGTTACGTTTGCCAATGAGGTGACACAATCTAGACCATACAATAAGTGCATATGGTACACACCTTTAATAGATGTGTATTGTAGCCATTTCCGATAGATATGACTTAGGAGTAGTAATTACTGATGTTTCTTAATCTTGTTAATTTTCCTTTTAAGGCTTTGGAGTTGTAATTTATTTTGAATGTTGATTAATTGACGGAATTCCAAACAATTGACATCAATCCCAATTCCCAACCCACCAGACCCTCATAATATTGCGGTTATTACTTTTGCGAAAATGATTTAGACACAGGTCCTGATACAAATTAACCCTCCAATGCGTGTGGGTTAATCTGGAAATTTTTTTGGGTACCTACCGGGTACCACGTGGCTGTGCCGAGCACAATCTCGGCCGTCCAAAAGTGTTTTGGACGGCCGAGATCGATTCCCTCTCTCTCCTCTCACCCGGACACTCTCTCTCCTCTTTTTCTCTCTCCTATTCCGGCCCGTTGGATTGTATTTTGGACGACTGAGATTCCCGAGCAGGTGCCACGTGGGCAATACCCGCTCGGCACTGAAAAATTTCTCGTTAATCTGTATGTAGTTTATGTGCATTGAATGTCTTCGTGCATATCTATGTTCGTAGCACTGCTCTCACTTTTGCATATCATATTTAAAGATCATCTAATGTAGATCTTTCAAATGATGTGAACCATGTAAAGGGCCGCATCGAATGGTACAGAAATCTGATGCGACACGGCCAAACATTCCTCTTATTTTGTATGAAAAATTTGGATGGTAAATGTTTGGTTTCTCATTTATGCTTTTAAGGTCGAGCACATAATGACCTTTCACTAGGCAGCTAGCTGCTATATTAAAGGCCTGGGTTCAAACACACTGACAAGCTTTTATCAAGAAATAGAGTAGTTTTCACACATTACTTCTCAACAAATACCATTCATGACATGCATTAAACAAACATAAATGGACTTAGCTTTAATATAGAGCCGGTCTGAGCTAAAGCTTGAGATGGGCCGCTTTAGTCTTCTTAAAATTCATAATTTTCGGAAACCCTGCTTTAGTACCCCTTATAATAGCCCAAAAAAGTGTTCACATCTCTGACGAAGATTTAGAACCCCGAAAAGTCCGGGTGACATTGCTCCAATTGGCCAAAACAATTGCTTAAGAGTGTCATTTTTATGTATGCAGGATTATGGAGTGACATTGTACCTGTATCATACAACATACTTGGTTGATATAGTTCGAGAAAACGTTGGGAGGGTACTGAAACTAGACTCCATCCAAGGTGGCAATTCTTGGAATGGAATGGACATGTTGATTTTCAACACGTGGCATTGGTGGACCCACAAAGGAAAATCTCAACCGTACGATTTATCTCTCGATCCCTTTTTGTTTATACTCAATTTGTGAATTTTCATTTTTTTATAAATTTGTTTCTTATTTTTAGTATATTCTTATTTTTTTTCATTGTAGATGGGATTATATTCAAGATGGGGCCACAATAATGAAAGATATGGACCGTTTGGCTGCATTTTACAAGGGGTTGACAACATGGGCCAGATGGGTTGACCAAAACGTTGATCCTACCAAAACCAAAGTCTTCTTTCAGGGGATTTCTCCCACCCATTATGAGTACGTAATCTACCAGTATTTTGGGGGAACTTTAACCAAATCTCATGTTTTTACTTGCAAAAAAGTTGGGTTTTCAATAAAATGAAAAATCCGATGGTTTGTAGTCCTGTTTATCGAAACCATCGAGGTTTTTGTGTCGTATCTCAATACCCAAATGGAGTCCTAAAAGTCGCGTTTTCAAAATAGACTTGAAGTTGAAGGCGTATTTTGGAAACCCAACTTCAACATAAGTTCGCGTGAAATTGCGAGGATTGATAAGATAAAGCTCATGACTCAATGATGATAGAAAAAAGAACATTTTGAACCACTTGGATTTTGTTTCTTAAACATGGTTGGTTTTTCAGATTATTTCCCCCAGATGGACTCGTGAAAGACGTCCTTTCAAAATTGACTTGAAATCATTTGATGAAAACAGACTTGAAAATCACCCATTCCAGAAGAATATGTCTACATTTCAGTCTTGTTATTTAGTAGAGTCAGACTTGAGCTTCATACTCTGTTGTCAATGAAACCAGGGGAAAGGACTGGAAATCTGGAGCGAAGAATTGCATGGGAGAGCAACTACCACTGTCCGGATCTGCATACCCGGCCGGAACCCCTCCTGCCGTCGCTGTTGTAAACAAAGTATTGAGCACAATGCAGAAACCAGTCTATCTTCTAGACATTACAACACTTTCACAACTCCGAAAAGATGCCCACCCTTCCGCTTACAGCGGTGAACACTCGGGTACTGACTGCAGCCACTGGTGCCTTCCTGGGCTTCCTGATACTTGGAACCAGCTCCTATATGCAGCTCTTAGCATGTGAAGTTCAAGTGGGAAATTACAGATTAGAATCAGTAATTTCCCACTTGCATTTTGTTTTCTGTTCGTTTTAATGTGAAGTTCAAGTGGGAAATTACAGATCAGAATCGGTAATTTCCCACTTGCATTTTGCTTTCTGTTCGTTTTACGTTAGTCCGATCGTGGGTAAATAATAAAGTGGGCAACAACCAATTGTAAAGTTATTACTTATTTTGGGTTGTCACTCATTCGCTTGTTTGTATAGGAAAGGACATAGGAAGTGATTTAAGCAAATGTTTCATGAACCGTAGATGGAGATGATTTCGTTTTCGTTAACAGTTAAATGTCGATTCTCCTTATCGTTTGTTGTCTTCGTCCAAGCGTTTTATTGTATTCTGGTTTCAACTTTGCAGTCTGAAAATGGAGGATCTGTTTGTGATGTAAACCTTTCTTTCTCAAGTGCATGAAATAGAAGATTGAAGAGCTTAGAATCTGAATCCATGTTTGATTGCAGGATTCTCGGTCTTAGATTAAGAGGGATGAGAAATGTTAGTCGTCGGAGGACATCCAATCCAATGCAAAGTTTTGCTCCAAACTAATACCTTCACCCGTTTGGTTGAGGAATAAAATAAGTGGAAACCTGACATTCCAAACGCATGAAATCATGGCCTCTGTAACTCAATATCGAAATCTGGGTTGCTGGTTCTGCACCAATTTCTTCAGGAGATGACAAGAAACATACTCAACAGAGACGTTCAACCCTTCTCTGGTTATCAAAACTCGGGAAAATGCAAATGAACGAGCTTCATAAGAGATGAATTAGCGGGAAGTGAAAACCAAGGCATGAGTTCCACATGAACATCGCATGATGCATGACTGCCAAAACTAATAAGGTAAAAAAATTGAGAACAAATGATCTCCCGTTCTCCCACACTAAAAAGTAATCAGAAATGAGACATAGAACAAAATTGATTTGCTTCTTGTAATGCTGACCACGTAATGGGTCAACTAGATTTCTTGTTCAGTGGATACAAAGAAGAAAACTGAAACTGAAAAACAGGAGTGAGCTGGTAATTAAACAAGAACCTAGTAACCCACATAAACGGCTGCATTCACAATGTAGCAATCATCATTCTTATCTCCCATTTCTTCCACATGCACGCCGCTTGAGCAAATCAGCCCACCATCCACAACTTCCAATTTCGAAATGTCCCCACTGCCATTAAGAGGTCAAAACACAAGTACATATATAAAAGACACAAACAATAGAGTAAAGAACGCAATGCTGAAAAATCTTTATCTTGAATCAGAGTGTGACTCTGGCCAGTGTAATGCCAATGTGATCAGAAAGATTCCAAAGTGAAAATCAAAAGATTTGACCACTCTGTCTAGTTTACTTCACACTTCAGGACTATACATACCATAGCACTGTATGTGTATCAGTGTATGCACATGTCTGTATCCAACAGCTTGATTTTGTCTGGTATGCATATTAGCAAGCAAGTCTTTATAGGCTAAATTAATGAGGGCTGAGATTATCAAAATGCATGTTAGGTAGTCAGTAGTCACATCTTCTACAAGGGCACTGAAATGCCTCTGAACAAAAAAATTCCATTGCAAGGACTGCAGGAGATGGAAAATATTATTCATGCCAAAAAAATGAGACAGGATTAAGATTGCTTCTATCCATAAAAGTAATAGAATGGCGTTTACAAACGTACTAACGTGATGAAACTATATGTCGTCTTACTTAAAGAAGCCAGACTGTAACTTAAAACCTAAACTGTTGAGATTACTTACTAAGGAAAGACAGACTTGACCTTCTCAATATCTAGGCATTGTTGAAGAGCTTTAGGAACTCCGAGCTTAATCTGCAGTTTCATCTGTTCAAATGAAACACCAGGTATAGAACCTGCACCAATTGCATCTTACAACATTTAACTCCACAGTTCCATATCAGAGGCACAAACATAACCTGTAACCCTAAAGAAACACCTATAATGGCCGTTATGTGCAAAGGAATGCTCGCATACACACATGACACAGAGAGCTGCATGACACATGACACAGAGAGCTGCAAAGGAATGTCCAATACGTGCAAAGGAATGCACGCGCATGCGCACGCGCGCGCGCGCGCGCGCACACACACACACACACACACACAGAGATTCATGTGGATCCTAACTAGAATGAGAATCTATTCCATTAGGATCTCCAAGGGTGTGTTTTAATTTCTTTAAAGCTTGTATTTGGTATTAAGTTGTTGCAAAAAATTGGGAGAGTTGGCTTTGATTTAATAGCTTAATTATTAAGGCTCTTCTGCTGCTAGAACGAAAGATGTTCCCTTTTAGTTTTGAACTACTTCAGATATTAAACCATTCACGTTCATTTTTTTTAGGAAATTCAACTGCCACTTTGGTTTTGTTGGACGCCTATGAAGCACCGACACTTCCAGAGGTCGCCGTCAAGGTTTTCAATCCCGTTCCGTACCGGCTGGTAAGTACTGTTTATGTTAGAATCCGGTACCCAAGCCCCTCAATTCCGTTCCGGCTTCAATACTGGCCCTTACCTGAGAGTACTGGCCGTTCCGGTCTATCTCGGCCAAGACTGGTAAATCTGATTTCGTCCGGTACAACAATACACAGTATGGTCATTCTGTATTTACTCCAAAAATCGGGCCTCAACAGCGATTTGAACACTGCTATTGCCCTTAATCGTACCTCATGAACTGCGTCTCCCACTATGATCTGGTATAGCCCCAAATCTGCTATTTGGGCCTAGTCTTCCCCTCTCCTGTCTCAATCTTCGTCACTATGAGATCTCTTTCTCACATCTCTCGCGACCCTTTGCGTACTCTCGTCTCTGATGACAACTACACATACTCTTATCTCCGGCGACCCTCTACATACTCGTCTCCCACCCTCATCAGATGATTCAGATCTGATTGTCAAATTTGAAGAAAGTATTTTGGGGACTCCAGTTTAAAAAATTTCTGGGTTACCTCGTTCAAGATATGTAAGCACTACCTTTTGAAATGGATGTATTTACTATGCTTCTTAATAGTTATTGGGAATATTGAAGAAACAGGAAACAAAGTGCTTGTAAACGGGTGGTCCAATTAGATACTGAATCGTGATGTTTTTGGTGGTTAGTTTAAAGTCCTTGTGGCACTTGGCAAGTACTGAAGAGCTTAGTTGCTAAGTCCAAAAGGAGTGGAGACCAAGTCCACAATGGGACATGTATCAGCAAGAGAGAAGCCCAATAGAAGCGGTACGTTTTGTTGATAAATGACGGGAGTGGCCTCTAACAATAGGACGCTTTAATCTGCTAAAGGGGGCATTTTGCAACATTGAAAAAGATTACCATTACGTAAGAAAATTGTCAGTCTCAATTTCAAGCTCCGAGAATTTTAATGTCAATGTTTATCTTCTTAGTTTCTTAGATGATGAACCAAAACCAAAAAATCAATCAAATTGTTTCTATCAATCAAGCTCCAACTTTCATCCAATTTTTCAGCTTTATCATTAGATTGTTTTAATCTTGTCCTAGTTACTCATATAGTCAAGTTCTTTTTTTTTTTTTGGGGTTGAGTACGATCTTACCTTCTTAATCCAATTTCACCCTCTGAATTCTAGGTGTTATTTATTTTGCTAGATATTCTTTATCAACTAGTGAAGTCCCCCTCATCCAGGCAACGAAGAGCCACATAGCTTCAAATTCCCTCAAGCTCCACTCCAAGAGCTTGAGCCTTGAATAGATCAATTAGCACATCAAGATCATCATATTCAAATCCAATCCGGGCTCGTCCAAAACATTGCTTAATCAACACTTGATGAAATCCACTCCTTACCACTTGTCTTCTTCCCTTTTGCTTTAGAGAAGGAGCGAACATTTTCTATACATTGTGTTAGGAAAGTGCCTTGAATTCGGTAACTTCCTTATTTGACTATTTTTAGGCTTTTCTTATAAGTAGAGACTTTGTGAGTATTAGGGTTTGTCCCTCTTGGGTCCATTAAGGTTAGGATCCTTTGGATACCATTATGGAGTGTTTTCCTGTTGGGTATCATTGTGAAGATTAGGGATCCTTTTGTGTTGGGGGCTTGATATTAGGGTTTTGGTTATCTCTTTGGGTTTCATCTAGGGTTTGTTCTCCCTATCGGGTTCCACCAGAGATTTGTCCCTAAATATCATTTGGATGCTTCATTGAGAGTTACGGGTATAGCCAGCTCTCTGTATTCTCTCCTCGTTCATAGTGAATCTTCGCCGTCCCTCACCTGTAGAGTACTCTCTTGCTTTGTTCTTGAGAGGAACCATGTAAATATTTGTGTACTTGTGTGGTTTGCTTTTCTTTTTGTTCTTCTATATTTGTATTGTCATAACAAACTGGTATCAGAGCTTAGGGTTTTCAATCCGAGGCTTTTGGTTTCCGTTGTGTGTCTTGTTATTGGCAATCGCTTCAATTACAATATGAAGGCTCGATAAAAAGTTAAAAAGTTTGATGGGTAAAGTAGTAGCACCAGTGTATGGCTTGTGGAGATGCATGTGTTACTAGTTCAAAAGGATTATACAAGGCTTTGTTGGAGAAGAAGAAGAAGAAAGTTTTTATTTGGGAGGTTTGAGGGGGAGATTGCATCTACTAGTATATCTTGATAAAACTTGTTGGTGCTCAGCTCGAATAAGTTAAGTCTAGCCGATGACGTGCTTTGAGAAGTTGTTGCTTTGCCTCTTTGCGGGGTTTTTGGAGAAGAGTTGTTTTACGAGATGATTGCTCTATGTTTTTGGATTTGAAAGAATTCAAGTCAAAGGGGAGTTTTGTTAGGAAAGTGACTTGAATTTGGCAACTTCCTTTATTCAACTACCTTTAGGGTTTACTTATAAATAAAGACTTTGTGAGTATTAGGGTATGTCCCTCTGGGATCCATTAAGGTTAAGATCCTTTGGATACCATTATGGAGTGTTTTCCTATTGGGTATCATTGTGGAGAATAGAGATCATTTTGTGTTGGGGGCTTGATATTAGGGTTTTGGCTATCTCTTTGGGTTTCATCTAGGGTTTGTTCTCCCTATCAGGTTCCACCAGAGATTTGCCCTGAATACCGTTTGGGTGCTTAATTGAGAAATATGGGCATAGCCGGCTCTTTGTATTCTCTCCTCGTCCATACTGAATCTCTCTCGCTCTTCGTGGAGTATATTCTTGCTTTGTGCTTGAGCGGAACACATAAATCTTTGTGTCATTGATTTATCGCTTTTATTTTTTTGCGTAATTTATTTATCGCTTTTTGGTTTGTTTATTCTCTTATTTCGTGGCTGTCATAACACATTTCCCCAAAACTTATCATGCGCACAACCAAGTACCCACTATTTCTACATATCTGTGGAGAATTGAAGAAATTCATACAGCCATCAATAATACATGTACTACCAAACCTGATACCTATTTGGGCACATGTTACATAAGTCCCAATCACTTACTCATAGATAGAATCTAATCAAATTCCAATACTTAAATAAATAGTTACAGACTTAGAGATAGGCAAGAAATCAAGAAAGCACACACCTCTTCTGAAGGCGGGAATCGAATTGGAGGAGATGGCATCCCTGCAAGCTCGCATCGCCGCTGCTGTAACATCTTGCCTGTTTTGGGGCCAATTAAAATGCGGAAGGCAACTATTTTTCAAGCCCCAACAAAAATACATGCAATCAAAAAAATAAAAAATCGAAGCAATTAGTAGCATATCATGAATACCCATGTTGATCGTAGCCAACACCCATCTCCACGAACAAGAGATTCATGGAAGCGTTTGGTACGGCGTCAACGTTGCTCCGGCTCTGCTCAGTAGCCATGGATCTCGTCGTTTGAGCCGCGCTGATGATTGGGCGAGAAAACCGAGGAGAGTGGACAGAGGGTTGATTGGTGAGATGAAGAATCGGGTTTACGAATTGGCCGTTGTTTTGGGTTTTGCTGAGAGTGAGGTGGTTTGTAGTGGGAGGAGGAGTAGGGAGGAAAAGAATAGGCGAATTCAGAACAAAACAAACTGTCATGGTCTCTCTGTCTTTCTCCCCATCTCTCTCTCTCTACTCCGTTCCTTTTTGCTTTGCGCAGGCTGGAACCTTCAATTTTTTGGTAAATCACATTATACAACCCTTAACTATGACCCATTTCAATTTAACGATCATGATGTTTAACACTCAACATTTAACAACCTTCGACTAGATAAATTGAAAATCCAATCGAGGCCGTTAGCCATAAAACAATGCTTACATAGTTGCCCCTGAACCATAATTTACAGCTTACCCATTTTTCTTCCAATCACTCACAAATCTGGAAACAAAATGCATAACCATTTTGTGAACCAACGACGACCATTGAACGCGTCTTCTACCTATCACCACCAATTGACGCCACCTTCCAACGCAAGCAATACCAACATAAAAAATCATAACCTTATTCACCACCACCCAACCCTAAACGGTAACCCTATCCATCATCGCCCAATTCAACCCAACTCTATTACATTTTTTTTTCTTGAACGGCATCCCCTTTCATCACAGCTTCCAATTTTTCATCATCATCAACATCGATCGATTGATCAAGAGAGAGAGAGAGAGATGATCATTCTAGGCTATATTATAGACAAAGGGATCTTGTGCTCTAGCACGATGGCGCTATCATTGCAAGCCCACAATAGTCACCTGCTATCTGGGGTACATGAATAGTGTCAACTTCTTTAAGCTTAAGGGTTAGTTTTGATTAAGGTAGGGTCGAGGCTGGGTTTGATTGTGCCCAACAACTATTATTTATTATTCTTGGTACTACTTTTGAGAGTTGTCGCCGTTGTTGCTCAATGCCATTGTCATACGAGAATAGCAATGTAAGTCGCTGTAATTTTGGGAAAAAATCACACTAACAGAGAGAAAGCTTGTGTAATAGATAGTGAGATAGTTGAGATAGTTGGTGCAGATTGAAAGGGTTAGAGGTTTGGTGTTGAAAAGTGTATTTGAGGCTTCTTAGGAACATAAATTTTCGAAGACCAAAAAATAAAGGGTGATTTTATCTTAACATTTTATTTATCAGGTCACGTGCTAGTCGCATGCCTTTTTCCGTCCCAATTCCTACTAGATCGATGACAGAAGGTAGAGGTGGCAAATGAGTGAGTTGGGTTGGGTTTGAGTGGGTTGATATGGGTTGTGGGTTGAATATGGGTTTGTAATAGATGGGTTGAGTATGGGTGGGTTGAATATAAGTCTACTTAGACTAGGAGTGAGAATTTCTGACACGACACGAGAACACAACCCGAACACGACACGAAACACGAATATGACACGACACGAGAACACGAAAAGTTAAACAGGTCGGGTTAGGGTTAAGAAAATTCTGACACGAACACGAGATAACACGACAAACACGACACGAACACGACACGGCACGAGAATTTATGGAAAGACACGATGACACGACATGAACCCGACACGAAGTTAGCGGGTTAGGGTTAGCTATTTCTGACACGGAACACGAATATGACACGACACGATAACACGAAAAATTAAACAGGTCGGGTTAGGGTTGAGAGAATTTTGACACGAACACGACTCGAACACGACACGACACGACTCGATGCCCACCCCTAACTTAGACCCAACCCAACTCAACCCAACCCATTTATGTTTAGTTTTGCTAATTTAACCCAATTAGTCTGATCTAATTTTTTATTTTTTTGGAAAAAAAAAATATCACTAGTCGACTGATAATCTTCAGGATTGACAGTCCAAAAAAAACCCAAATTTCCTCCAAAATATCGACCGCCCCCTCTCTCTCTCTCTCTCTCTCCCTCCAATATATATATTCTAAACTTCAATTACGTGATACAAATAGAAGAAAAGACACGATTTACTTGCGTAAGCAAACTCTTGAAACTTCCCTGTCTTTTGCTATGAATTCAAACACGTTTTTGCTATGCATGAGAATTTTTTAAAAGAAAAATCCGGACAAAACACAAAACTAGCAAAAGGGGAAAAAAGAAGAAATAAAAGTTAAATTTAGGAACCTCTAAATCAAAGCAAGCTAAGAAGAGTAATTATTCAAACCAATTTGAAATTGATTAACGCAACCTGAGTTCAATTTGAAATTGATGAGCAGGTGGTTGTCGAATATGAGAGAGAGAGAGAGAAAGAGAGAGAAGGAGAAATTTTTCAGTGCCGAGTGGGTATTGCCCACGTGGTACCTGCTCGGCAATCTCTGCCGTCCATATCGCGATCCAACGGTCCGGATTTTAGAGAGAGAAAAGGAAGAGAGAGAGTGTTTGGGTGAGAGGAGAGAGAGGGAATCAATCCGGACCGTTCAAAACACATTTGGACGACTCGGATCATACTTGGGTACCAAGTGACAACACCCACTTTATTATTTGTACGAGCCGTTGATCATATTTAGAATACGATTTTCAATAGACTCAAGAAAGATTAGGATCAATCCGACACCTCTAAGTGCTTGATCCACACTTCCTATTTTTGATAACTCGAAACATTTAATAAAACACCGAGAGATTGGATCGAGCACTTAGAGGCGCCGAATTGAGCTCAATTTTTCACGAGTCTATAGAAAAACATATTCTAAATATGATAAAAGGCTCGGATTATTCGTGTGAGACCGCTAAGTGGGACCCACACGAGGTCTAGTCTGTGTGGCAGTGTGACTAGACTTTCTCATTTGTGTCTGCCATATCCCTGTCAAAAAAAACTGGTGGCAAATGCGTTAGCGGAAAATAACCCGCCGTAAATAACTTAGAGCGCTAAAAACAATTTCCAAATTGGTGGGGAGACGAAAACTTTTAAATTTAGTACTCTTTTTTGGGCCGTTAAATTTCAAGTTATATCGTTTTGCCCCTAAAAGCAAGATTGGTTCCAAACCCAAATCAGGATTGCCCACATACCCAAATCTCTCTCTCTCTCTTTCTCTCATCCTCTGATGCCTCTTCCTTTTGCCCTAACTTCACAATCGCCCCCAATCCAAATCTCTCTCTCATCCTCTACACCTTAATTTGCTTTCCTAACTGATTCAAAATCGTATTATCTTTGTAAGGAGTTCAGAACCACACAAATCGACGATCTCTCTCCTTGTTTTGTAAAAAAATGAGAAGTGGGGCTAGGGCTTTCAACACGAAACGATGTTTGAAGGCAAATCGTGAAAAACAAGGAGATTGGGGGCAATTTTCTCGTTACCACAATTTCGTATTTTAATGGTAGGATTCAGATTACAATTTTCTCGTCCCAGTTTAGTTTTAGTTTTGATGATCATTTTCCTCATTTCTCTCTATCTCTCTCCACTCATTACAACTTATGACATCATCAAAACTAAACTAAACTATCTAACCAAACACAGTCTTTATCACTGCTGCAGTTTTCTCATTCTCATGATTACTATTTCTAAAACTTCATCTTTACATTTTGTAGCATTCATTGGAGAACTTTTAATGGGTTTTCTTATTTATTTGTTGAATTCATGAATCTCTCTTGCATTACCTCTTTGAGTTCCTGTCGTCAATCAAATCTCACAAGTGTATGATGTTCTATGGGACCAATGCCTCCCTTTAGAATTTTCTTTATTTTTTTGGGAGTGTTTCGTTCATTTGAATTGCTTGAACAATTGAATGTCTTTTAGCTAGGGTTCTGTTTTATAATTTATTGGTTGTTCACCAATAGATTTTATCAAAATTTTATAAAATCAAGCCGGTGATTTTATCCATTGGTGAAGAGATTTGATAAAATCTATAGATTTTTGAGATTTTTGAATGCAAAAATCTACAGATTTTATCACATCTCTTCACCAATGGATAAAATCAAGGGCTTGATTTTTATCAAATCTTGATAAAATCCATTGGAGAACTGTTTTATAATTATACTTTAGTTGTTTACTGTTGACTTATTGTTAATTGGTCAAGTACAACAATGCTGTGATTTGGTAGATTACAAGTACAATTTGTTAGATTAATATTCTTTGTAGTTTCTGCATGCCCGAATTTTGGGAACTTATACGTAAAAACAATGAGTATTAGTATAAGTGTATTATCTATGATCTAGAAATCTATCTAAAGCATTAGTTGAACTGATTCAATAACATGTAAATTGATGATTGATAAGGTGAATCAATTAGATGCTTAACCTAAGACTAAGAACTCATTATTCCCTTGGATGACAGAATCTCAAATGACTAAAGCATAATAAACGGCATATATTTGCGAGTCTCGATTGGATAGTGCTTGCCACGAAAAATAATAGCAGGTGATATGGTATTGGTAATTTGATATTGTCTTACCAGCTCATACATGCTCATAGGTGGAAGTTAGCTCTTCAATTTCTTTCTCTTCAAAGGATCATATGGTATTGCATAATTGTCTTAGTTGTTGTTTTTTTTGTTCCTGACGACAAGCTTGGCAACTATCTTTTTTATGCTTATCCTTCTGACTTGTTTTTGTCTAAGGTACTATTGGGCATTGCTAGCCGTTAGATTTGTCTGTTCCAACAATGTACGATGTTCATCCACTTCATATGAAATAAAATCAACCCCTTCAAATACTAAATAGCAGGTGAGTTTTTATCTTTTCGACTTTGTGGATTGATGTACCTTATTTTTGGCATAATGAGGTACATGAAAGATCTCATTAGAAAACAGAGACATAAGTTTACTTTGCAGTTTTCCTCTTTTTAATTTTCAAACTGGGTGCTCTAACGCATTTAATTAGAATTTTATTGTTGTTGTTATGAACTTATTGTACCTTCATTTAGTTATGAAGATTCCTGCTATTGGCATGAAAAGTTTCAAGTTTATGTGACTACCGGTAGGACACTTGAATCTTAGGATGTCAATAATAGCTTGATCCAATCTGATTGTAATGGATTTTCCTTTGATTCTCTTGCCTGATATGTCACTCTTCGAGTTTTAAGTCACTAAGTGTATGTTAGCTGGGTAATACTAGAGCTCAACAATGATGCCAATAGATGTTACACTAAGTAACCTAACGACTTTAGTATTCCATGTTTTCTGAGATAACATAGTACTAATGTCTTGTCATAGGCTTGTATGATACATCATATAATGGCAGAGCAAGCCAGCTTTTATATGTTAGCTCGACATAGAATCTAAAAAATTCTGCAGAAAAAACCTTTCAATTCCTGAATCTTATGAAGTATGTCTTGTTTGATTTCATCTTATTGCTCTTAGTTAATCGATTCTCTGATGAATGAAATAAGGCATCACATGTTCTGTACTTGCAACAAATAAACAAGTGGAGGGCAAAGATTCAGATTTGGAGCATTTTGGCGTTCATGTTAAATGATTGTGTTTGGACATAGTGTGGTTTACGGTATATCTAAAATGACTAAGTTTATATTTTTCGTATGTTCATATGTTGTGTCTAATGTCTATTTTGATTGTGAGTTCACTTCAAGTTTATTGTAACTGATTTCAATCACCTTTCTTGTGTAGTTTAAAGCCTTTGATGGTCTTCTCAGGAGCTGTTGATGGTGTTGAGATGTTCCTTAAGACAAGTTCTGGAGACATTTTAACATCGACTGTCATAGCTTCTTTGTAATCTCAAATGCTTGTTTTAGGGTTGATTTTCTTTGGTTTTGGCTAGACATTGTGTTGACATTGGATTTGCACAATGCCCCTTATTATACTAAAATCTTGCAGAGTAATATACTTGTTCTTATTTGGTGCGCAACTGGTGTTTGAATGAGTAATTCAGCTCTAATTAGCCTCCGCATGTCATTAATTTTTTTTAAACTAGAAAGACTTTTTGGGGCAGTTTTAAGTGCCACAACACCAAACCTATCACGGCATTTAGAATTGCAACGCCAAATGAGCTATGGGGGCACTTATAAATGCCTCATTAGTTGTTAACCATTGTTAAATGGGTGCCGCTGATTTTCTATTGCAGCTTCAGAAATTGCCTCAATAAGTGGAAATTGCCTCAATAAGTGGATTATGCGGTATTTATAAGTGCCTCGTTGGAGTATCCTATGTGGCACCTACAAGTGCTACGAGAAAGAGCTATAGAGACGCCTTAAAATGCCTCATAGAAAGTGATGCATTACACTTTTAGCTGCATTGATACAAGCGGCACTAAGTTGTAGTGCCTCAATAGGTAAAATGCCTCAACATGTCACTTATTGAGGCAGTTATGAGTGCCCTATCAAGCTTTTTTTGTTGTAGTCATCGATGGAGTTAAAATTATGTCAAAATTAGAGCAGCTAATTACTCCCTCCATCCCTTTTTGAATACTCTCATCAACTTATTAAAGAAAAACATCATCGTTATACCTCTCCCATCAACTTTTACATACTCTTTACATCTCTCCCATCAACTTTTACCTCAACTTTTCAAAATTATCCCATCATTATACCTCTCCCATCAACTTTTACATACTCTTTACACATCAACTTTTCAAAAGAACAAAATAATAATAATTGTAAACACTTTTACCCATTAACATTTTATTCATTAACTTTTCAAAAGAACAAAAAAACAATTGTACACACTTTTACCATTAACTTTTTAAAACACACACTTATTAGGGACAATGCAAAATGGAATACTCTACACTTATTTGGGGATGGAGGGAGTAACATTTTTCATTCGTTGGGTTCTAATAGTGATAAACCCCCAAAAGTGTTAATAATGGGGCTTATCTCGCTCAATTTGATCACACACACACGCGCATTATGTTGCTTTAAACTATTAATTTCGTGCAAGGTTGCTTTTTGTAGTTTCAGGTAAAAATGGAGAAATAAGGCGTGTTTTGACGCCATTGTTAAACCAACGGATGCCCGAACACCGGAGACCACATGGCACTCCGCCACCGAGTCCCGGGAGTCAAGGAATGAAGTTTTGAACAAGACTCGGGAAGCCTAGAGGTCATGATGACAAGCCGGAAGGTCAAGGGATCAAGACAAAGAAAATTCTCAGTTTTTACATGTTCAACCGGTAGAGCACTTTTGTTCTACCGATAGAAGGGGACCTAAAGGTTTTTCAACCGGTTGACACCTTTTGCTCTACCGGTAGAAGGGGAACAGAAGGTTTTTCAACCGGTAGAGCACTTTTGTTCTACCGGTTGAAGCTGCACTTTTCTACAACTTTTGAGCCCGATCAAGAAATATCTAGTGGCATATTTGTAATAACTTAGCATGACTTTTGGGGCCTATAAAGGGTCCCCAACCTCAGATTTTTAGGATAAGTTTGGATTTTCACCTTCTCTCTCTTCCTCCCTTAGTTTGTTCTTAGTTTGCTCTACCTTCTCTCTAGATTTTCAAGCTCTTCCATTTAGTTTCAAGGTAATTGTTCTTCTTTAATGTTGTAGTACGTGTTGAGACCTTTATATAAATCTAGTTTATTTCCGTTTTTATCGGTTAATTCGTTTTCTTGTTTTTGTAGCTATTTCCTTTGAAAACTCTTGTTCTTATTTGTTGTTTGATTAACTCTCAAGTGTTAATGTTGTAGGCAAATCTAGGATTAATCATAAAAATCAGTTTTTAGAGTTATTAAACATGTTTTTAGTTTTCTTCCAATTCATAGGCTTAATTTCTAGCATAATGTGTGAGTAGTTTAAATAGGCTTAGTCATGGGGTGATTAACACTCCATGACTTAGGTTTAATTAGTTCTTCTTGCCAAATTGCAAACACTTCTTGTTTAATGAAGTCACGAGTTCATCTTTATGTATCAAATTTTGGGTTTGTTAATATCATTGATCTCTCGTGGCCGAGGGTTAATTCACCTAGGTACGAGTGACGCTTTGGGCGATGTCAATCTAAAAATTTGTCTAATTGGCTCAAGAACCCTAAACTTTATCGAACATCATTTCTAGTTCAAAGAGTTAGGATCGATTTTATGTACCAAAGTCTAGGTTTGTTAATCTTTTTGATCTCTCGTAGTTAGGGGTTGATTCTCCTTTTCACGTGTGATGCTTGGAGCGATGTCAACCTAGATGTTTGCCAAATGGTTACACGAATCCTAATCTCAACAAGAGGAACGAATTAGCCTAAGTTATGGTTGTTAAAATCTCCTAGACTTCGCCTTAGTTTAAATTTATCGTTTTTAAATCTCCGAGTCATTCTCGAAGTCGAGAGAATTCCACCAATCAAACTCCAAAAGCCAAGTTTGCCGCTTTAAGGCTAAAACCCTCATTCGCGAAACAATCATCACGCTCAGCGCATTCGGTCTCTGTGGATTCGACCCGGTCTTACCGGTTATTATGCTA
This sequence comes from Vaccinium myrtillus, assembly GCA_016920895.1. Classification (NCBI taxonomy): domain Eukaryota; kingdom Viridiplantae; phylum Streptophyta; class Magnoliopsida; order Ericales; family Ericaceae; genus Vaccinium; species Vaccinium myrtillus. The sequence continues at coordinate 25,279,644 of CM029275.1, read as the reverse complement.
CCGCCGGCCTAAACCCTACGCTTGGGGAAATCATATTGGAAATACAATCCAAAGTCGCAAGCAAATAGCGTAACTAGTGCAAAGTTAATTGTGTCAGAAAATGCAACAGAATTTACCTATCAAGGAAATTGTGTATAGGTTGCCTTATTCACAGCCACTCCTAAAGGAGCTGTTTACGGAAGCCCCACTTTGGGGCCCACTAACACCTCATCGCAATAATTTGAATCGGTCATCTTGTGGGACCCGCAGAGTAGTGTCTATGAAAAAAATCAGCTTGACCCAACATCGATAGGTATGTCAAAAACTAAATTTTGGTGCAAAAAAACAACGGCCAACTTCTGGAATGATCCAGACCGTTGTTTTTTTGCACCTAAATTTAGTTTTTGACATACCTATCGATGCTGGGTCAAACTGGTTTTTTGCATAGACTCTGCGGGTCCCACAAGATGACTGGTTCATATTATTACGATGAGGTGTCAGTGAAGTCGCTTTTGGGGCTTCCGTAAACTGCCCCTTTCAGGAGGGGCCGTTAATAAGTTTTTCTCAACTGTGTAATACTGTAGATAGTAATTTCAACTTATTGCTTGTGCAATGATAAAGTACTAATGAAATTGTATTTGGTAGTTGGAGAGGTTATGGGTCCCACTAAAATTGTTATTACTATTATAATATGTTCGCGAAATACTGACTACAATACTGGTGTATAAATCTATATCTATATTAGTATTGCAAGATGACTTTTGTTGAACAGAGTTTCCTGAGCTTGTCACGTGTCCCCCAATTCTTTGCACTTTTTACGCAATTAGCAAAATCTTAAGTGGTTATTGATAATCAAAGGTCATTTCTAAAATCAAAAAAAAGAAAGTAATGATCAACTCTGGAGTTAAAGGAAAGTAATGAAAGGAAAGTCATAATTGAGGAGACTTTCGGGGTTAAAGGAATGATCAATTCCAATAGACTTTCGGAATTTAATTCTTTCTGGAGTTAAAGGAAAGTAATAATTCAATTTCAAGAAAAGAAAGTAATGATCAATTCCAATAAAGTAATTTTAATTTGGGCCGCTTAGCCAAAAATCCAAAACATTTGACATTTTTAAAGGGAAGGACAAGGAACTTTTGCAATCGAACATAAAAACAAAAAAAATTGACATTTTTAAAGGGAAGGACAATGAACTTTTGCAATCGAACATAAAGACAAAAAAAATTAGTAAGATGTCACTAATTTTTAAAAATTCTAATTTCGAACATAAAATTCAATAAAATCTCCATTGCACCTTCGGCCGAACACCATCCACCTTTAGCCGACCACTTCCGGCGACAAAAAAAATTAGTGAGATGTCACTAATTTTTAAAAATTCTAATTTTGAACATAAAATTCAAAAAAATCACCACCCCACCTCCGACCAACCGCCACCCCACCTCTGGCCGACCACTTCCGGCGACCAAAAAAATTAGTGAGATATCACTAATTTTAAAAAATTCTAATTTCGAACATAAAATTCAAAAAAATCACCACCCCACCTCCGGCCGACCACAACCCCACCTCTGGCCGACCACTTCCGGCGATCAAAACACTTAGTGAGATGTCACTATTTTTAGAAATTCTAATTTCGTACATAAAATTCAAAAAAATCACCACCCCAACTCTGGCCGACCACCACCCCACCACTGGCCGACCACTTCCGGCGACCAAAAAAATTAGTAAGATGTCACTAATTTTTAAAAATTCTAATTTCAAACAAAAAATTCAAAAAAATCACCACTCCACCTTCGAGTGACATGGGCTCAAAACTGGGAGATAATACTAGTTGTTGCTGAAGAAGGCGACAAGCTATTTGCTGGAGCTCTTAATCTTATTGGAGGAGATACTTTGTTTGGGCGCTTACGGGGATGCCTTCCTGGAGCTTATTAAGTTTGCATTTCGAAGCATGTTATTACCAGGTTTGCATTTTGACCTTTTGGGTTAAATAATTGAATTGCGCTCTATGGTTCAAGCAGACCAGTAGTCCACTCAAAGATAGTTCTGCAAGCTTATTAATGGAAGTAATTACCATCATGTTATGTAGCTAAGAGGTCATTTTCGTGGTGGATCTGGTGATCTTCTTTGCCTCCTATCACGAATTTAGATTTTTGAATGATACAATGATACACATGGATGTCTGATGGAACTTTGGGTTTCTTTTCTTCCCAGTAAATGCACCGAAAATAACTTGCTCACGAAGTTCACAAAGCTTGATTGCAAATGTTCCTTGTCTTTATGTTTGATTGCAAATATTCCTTGTTCTTTCCTTTAAATAGGCAAAATATTGTGTCTTTAGGTTTGATTGCAAATGTTCCTTGTCTTTATGTTTGATTGCAAATGTTCCTTGTCTTTCTCTTTAAATAGGCAAAATATTGTGTATTCATGACTAATTATTCCTTTTAATTTGTGCAACCGCCTAATTGAGGAGACTTTTGGAACAGAAAGAAATATATATACCAAGATTAAGAAAAGGAAACACCATAATCAAAAGCCAATTATAAGCATAATTACAAAAGAAATATATATACCAAGATTATAACCCCTCATTTTAGCTCGATAATCGCGAAACATTTCAAACATTACTTTATTTACTCATGAATAAATAACCGAAACATTCTTGGTAAGGAGATCATTACTTTCTATTAGTCGAACATAACCGAAACATTTCAAACATTCAAAATCACATTCTTGGTAAGGATCACATTCTTAAACTTATGGTAAGGATATTTCATCCGTCCAGAATCACATTCTTTTCTTGTTTTATGGTTTTATTTTTGGTATTCTTTTTCTTTTTGTCAGTGGCATGTGCAACTGCCTAATCTAAATTTATTGTCCATCGGTTTGGTATTTTTTCTTCCCTTTCGAGTAATGATTCGGAATAAGTTGATTTTTATAATTACGTGGTTAAAAATTAGAGAAGACTGAAGAGTGATAGCCAATCATTTGGGCAGAGACCATCTCCAGGGGAAGATCAGAGATAGTACGGGTTGCAGCTTCGATTCCTAATCCGTTCTTTCCTCCTACACCAACAACTCCTTCTTTCACTCATCTCCCATAGCACCATGATCCCATGAAACTAATACTATATAGAGATGAAACAATGTCTTTGGCCTTTTCCTTTTTAATTTTGTTTGTTTTTTATTCTCTCCACAGTATTTGTTTTTTATTCTCTCCACAGTATTATTTAAATGCTTATGCATCTCATGGGCAATTGAGACTCAGGTAACCTCGATTGATAAATGATTAATTATGGTTTCATTCTTTGAAACTTCAATTTAGGTTTTAAAAGCTCCATTGTTCTTCTTTCAATAGCAAAATACTTTATTTTCTATTTTTTAGTAGGTTATTTTTTTAAAATAGATCTCAGGCTATGGAGGCGATGATTAACATTTAAAATGGAGCTAACGGTTCTGCATGTCTTTTGGTGGATATTTCACAAAATGATGGGTAAGTACTCTACATCCCAAATAAAAAAATAAAAACAGGACACTAGTTTACACTTGCGTATTTTGGTTAGAGTAAGAATATGTTTTATTGAGTTTTTCTTAATGAAATTTTGCTTCATTGATTTGGGTGGCAAGCAGAAGAGATAGAGGTGAGGTGGTGCAGCCAACTCACCCCACTAATACTTTTTTGATCATTAAATTTTTTTATTGCAAAATTATATACATATATTTTGACTCATCTAACTTTTCATTTTAAAAAAGGGAAATGTACTTCTTATACATTTTTTATGTTGCATGTATCGGTTGATCCAAAATTTAGCGCAATTGAGTGAGATTTTTGTCAATTATATCGATCATAAAAAAATTATGGCCACATTTTTATTTTCTGGGTGTTGGCAATTATTTTTTTTAAAAGTCGCATATATGGATTTGTCAATTATATCGATCATAAAAAAAAATATGGCACATTTTTTTTGGGTGTTGGCAATTATTTTGTTAAAAAGTCGCATATATAAATTATGATTTTTAGCTAATTAAATCAGGGAAATGATTTTCACGCCCCTCATTTTACATTTTAAAATCCACACTCCCATTTTGTCTTTTACTTTACGTGAATTTACAATATTGCCCTTTTTCAATACACCTTTTTCATACATTCAAGGGTAATATTGTAAAGTCATGAAGATAAAGACAAAAAATGGAGTGTGGATTGTAAAATGGGGGGTGTGAAAATCATTTCCCTTAAATCACAATCAGGAATTAGAGTCAATAGGAGTATATAGTAAATAAATAATGTTATACTCTTTTAATTTAATTGATCCAGTAATTCCACACAATTTGAAATTGAAAATACAATTTTTTAGCTGATTAAAAAAAATGTCATTTTATTTCATGTCTCCGTTCATAGTACGGGTTCATGCTAGTACAAACTGAACTAACAACATGACACTGCAAAAGTGAACCCCAAATTATTTGTTTTTTGGTACTTTTGTGTCATTTAAGAATACTCCGTAACTTGACTATTAGATATGGCCTTGGGCCACAACTTTCTGCTGCATTGAAGTAAAGCAAGTTACTAAAAAGTGTGCTGTTACACAAAGATCCCTTGTTCGTTTTGGATTTCAAGACCCGATTTTCTCTATTCTTATCTAATCATTATAACTATTTTCAAATATTATTCTCATTTTTTGTCTCTATCTCTCTCTATTAATTAACCTTTATCTTTAAGGGTCTTGCTAACGTGTGCCCAATAGACACACAATAAACATACAAACAAACAAAAACAACACACACTTCAATACACATTTTACATTTTTCAATACACTTTCACATATCTCTATACACTTTTCATACATTTCAATACACTTTTCCAACCTTAACGTGTGCAAACTGGGCACACGTTAGCATTTTCCTATCTTTAATTATTATCCCTATTTATCCCTCCAATCATTACAAAAACCAAAACACAAACCAAACACAACCAACATCTCCGATCCATCTCTATATATCTATTTTGGAGACCAAATCTCTATATTGGGAGAGATTTTGTAATTTACACTCCCCTTTTCTTTAATGATAGGTGTACGACAAAAGTCTACAACATAGCTCCAACACAGAGGATAAAATACAAAATCTCTCATTAATACGGGGATTTGATCTCCAAAATGGAAATATAGAGATCGAGTGGCCCTTAACTTTTTGCTTTCGCATTGCTTATTCCAGCCTATTGATTACATGAAATGGAACACAATTTTCTGTTTAAAGTCGTCCATCATAGAGGTTAAGGTTCTCATCTTTCCATAGGTTTCAGTTCAATGCGGGAAATTCAAAAGCAAGGGCGAAAAAAAGGTGGGCATTCATATGCCAAATTAATATGAATAAATTTGAATACCAAACGGCTGCTGCCGTTGTGTTTTTCACATACATAATGTTCTATCTTTACAACAAAATGCTGGTAGCAATTCTGAAGCTGAGTTCGCTACAGATTCAGCAAGTCGTAGACCTGCATACATATTTCTGTTGTTGCTGGTTTTGGCTTTGTGTATGGCATGATCTCGCTTTGTCTCTCAACTCTTGGAATGCTTTCATTGTTTCCCCATCAAATCCTCCAGCAAACTGCGAAATCATCACATATATCAGGTAATATGATCTAAGATAACCTTGCAAAACTGCATCATCTACTGAAAAAAGCTACTGATTCAATTTACCTGATGAACTCGGAAGGCAAACTTTACGCCTTGAACTATAAGCTCTTCTTCCTCGGGTCCACCACCGACTATTTCAAGTTCAGCAGATACTCTTCTCATGTACTTCATGGCTAATTTAACGGATGCCAACTTAATCTGCAACATTGTACACGGTCATTCCTCCATTCGGTGTGTGTTTCTTAGTAATAGAACAAGAGGTGCATACAGCAAGAAGACACAAGGCTAAATAAGTCTAGGACACTGTCCACCAAATTCACTTTCGAGTTTGAATTGAAGTGAAAACAGTAAAATTGAGCATGCACCGGAAACCTGAGAACATAGTCACCTAATTTCCATCCCAACAAATATAACACCAATATTGAGTGAGCTAGAGGAAAAAGTGAAATCGGAGTTTTGGCCCGTTAACAGCATGAATAAAAAGTATCCAACCAGAAAATCATGGTCTTTTGTATTACAACGCCCATTGCCAACTTCTTCACAATTATGGACTAAAGTGAAGATTCAAACTACCCAACTTGAATTACAGTGAACATAGTAAATCGAATCACAGTTATGAGTGAACAGACTAAAATTTGAGGACTCGAATGAACATGTTGGTGAACCATTTGTAACCCAATTTTTATCACTTGAACGAGTACTGGACTACTGGTAGATGGAGCAAATTCCACATATTAATAGCCAGACTAGCTAACAGAATCCACTACCCCGGTTGAGTGGCATCCCGAGACTATCCCTAGTCTCCTAGTTGGGACCTTTCGGTTTCACCTATTGGCTTTGGATCACTTTGGGTCTTCTGACTCTTCTCTATAAAAAAAGAGTAAACGAACTAGAAAGCTAGTTGTAATCTATAATAGCATTTTGATCTAGTGGTGTCGGAATTTAATCTAGTGGTGGCGGAATTTAAGGTTTGGTAGTAAGAGTTCACATTTCCAACTTAATTATAGCATTTTTTAGAACTGTTGTCTGTTGCAGTGGTGGCAGCCGCCACCAGCTACCCCTAACTCCATCCTTGTCTGGAACTACCGGAAGAAGCTTTCTAATCTTCTCTCATTTTAATTTAAATCGGACAGTTTTAAAATCTACAACCATGCATTAAAGTAATGAATGGCTGGTAAACCAAAAACTAAAACTATTAGGAAGGTACAAATCCTTAACTAAGAGAATCTTACGATATTTTTTTTTTGACTCATAATCCAAAGTAAACGGAGAGACCAGACAAAGCAACAACACTACAATTTGGAGATACGGGAAGTGCACATGTGCGCATGCAAGCGTGGGCACCGTTAAAGAGGCAAAACCAACTTTCCATTCATTTTGTCATTTAGTACCCACCAACTTTCCATTCATTTTCCCTTGCCTTCCCAAGATTACTACACCATGATTCACTAATTAGGACCACATGCCAGCTCTGAGCTAAATTTGAGGGACCCTGGGTGGGTGCTCCTTCGGGAACAGCATGGGTGTCAGCCGATTACGACCGTCGGTGGTAAGCTACAGATCACATCTTATCTAAAAAAATCTGAACCGTCCACCGTCGAACAGAGCTGAGCCGTCCATGGCCGACCACGGACGGTCATCATCGGCCCAGCTTGCATGCGCACGTGTGGCAGTCTCTTTATGCCCCTAAATTTTTTAAAAATTTAGGGCATTTTCTACTCTAGTACCTTTTATAATAGTCCAACAAAAAGGGTCTTGTTAACTATTTTCGCTTTAAGGCCCCCGAAAAGTCAAGACTGGCCGTGAGGTCCAATTGACATTAATTAACTATATTTAACTCTTTAAAGTGATTTATCCGTAGATTACTAATCATACTTGATAATCAATACATAAATAAAATATATAATCTACATATTGACCAAATGTAAGCTATTCTCAATAGTTCTACCCAAGTGATAGATTACTCATTATGATTGACTAATCATGGGTAAATAATGTCAACGCCAATCAAAGCTTTTGACAATCAAAAAAAAAACAAAAAAACAAAAGAAAAGCCCAATCAAAGTATGTAGTAGGAAAAGAACTGAAGAAGGTAGAAATTACCTGACTAACATATCCGGTATCAAGCATCCAATCTGTTGGAATATGAAATACAGTGTATCGCTTAGCAGCCGATTCTCGAATTCGCGAGAGATTGAAAACGCCATGCTCTAATCTGCATTGATCACATCAAAATATGATGAGCAAACCTAACTAGTAATATCAAGAGTCTGTTCAATTGTGTGAGTTTTATGGATAAGAAAGTCTCGTACTTCTCAAATAAGGCCTGCATTTTCTTGAGAGCAGAAGAACAAGGCTGGCGAGGGCCGTCACGGAACGATGATGCCTCCGAAACAAGCTTCTTGAGATCACAATACCCAAATGCAGCCTCGCGCAACGCATCGGCCTTTTGCTCTGGCCAGTCAAAATGTTTCAGAACAGCCCTTTCATCAACCTGAAGAATCAAGATATCAAACCGAAGCCATACAATTACTATCACAAAATACTTAAAGAGTCAACGGCACGCAACAATTTCTGGGATTACCAGATAAGAGAGCTCATCATCCAGCCACTTAACAAATGGGACAACATCTTCAATGTCTGTGAATGCAGCATTCTCCACTTCTTTGATCAGAAACCTAATGAAATCGCCCTGCGTCTCTACGTCATTCTTAATCTGGAATTAAGACATTACAACATACAATTATCAGGAGATAAGTTGCAACCGGAACTTCCCAAAAGTTAACAATTAACCAACGTCTCACTATTGTTAGTGCGCGCACGTTGGCCCGAACATCTACTAATAAAAAATGCAGAGACATTTGCTTCGCATTTTAATTGACATACTAATCTCCTAATAAATCTTGGTACCTGGGATTATGGTTTGAATAACCAGATCTCGAGCCAATAACTCACTGTATTTACTTGTCACGTGAACGAAACATCAGAAAATAATGCCAATTGGGGTCATTAAAATCACAAGTTTCCTGCGTTATCTTTTCGAATCCAAAAATTGTCCTATATTGCATGGCATGAGGGTCCCCACTAAAGAGTGGTCACTTGTCACTGACACTGGCAATGGCAAAAACAAAATGGAAAACGACCTAAAACAGAGGACTTCTCCTAATTACGGTAAAATTTTAGTAAAACTTACCGCGAGCAAGTGAACCGACCGGTTCTCGATTTCTCCGATCATGTCACGTGCGTTGGCGTTAGCCGTTGTCGCATCGGCTCCTCCGTTACCGGACTCACGCCGCGAATCCCTCCTCATTAAAGAGTGGTAAAACTCAACAACCTCAGGCACTCTACTCACTTTCGCCGGCACAGTCTTCGACCCCTTAGCCGGCGGCAACGGAGGGGGCGGAGGTGGAGCAGGCACCGCAACCGCCTTCGACACAGGACGAGGAGGAGGAGGAGGAGGCGGCGGGGGAGCAGCCGCTGACGCCGTTGATTGTTCCGTCAATTCTCTGTCCACCACAATGCCGATCGAACCGTTTGAAGACGACGACGACGATGAAGACGGCGAAAATGACGAGGGCTTGGGCGGCGGTTTGGGAACCCTAGGCGGTTTCAATGTCAATGTGACAGGCTCACAACCATCTGAAATTTCACCAGAACTACACCGAGAATGTCTTGGCCTCTCAATTTCAACAACCTCATTATAATTACTAGTAGTACTATTCTTGTAGGAATAACTGTTTTCGTAAATTTCAGACGATAATTTCATGACTCCGCCTTTCTTCGAACTCTTGAGCAGATTCGATTTCACAGACGCATCAATCAGTCCCTGAAACCTCTGTGAAACCGATGATAACTCATTGCAATCATCACACTCATCTAGCAATTCATTGCTCCCAAATTTCTTCGAATCAATTCTGCTACTACAATTACTCAAACTCAAAATCGTCCTGTTTAATTCGGATATCTTATCCTCCATGCCTTTCAATTTCTTCTCGTACTCTCTCTTTTCTTCTAAAGTCTTGACATGAAAGGTCTCCAAATCCTGTCTCAACCTCTCGTTCTCACCCTCCAAACACTCGATCTTTATCAAATTCCGACCAATCTGCTGGTCTCTTGACGCGATCTCTTTTTCGAGGACAGGTACAATGGCTACGGACTCTCTGAGGAGCTTCTGCTCGAGGAGTTGGGTCTTCAAAAGGGATTCTCTCTCGCGGAGATCCTCGACGAGGCGGAGGAGTTCCGTGACGTCAGGCGGGCGGGGCTGGACTTGAGCGGAGGCGCGTGGGAAGTAGACGCCGAACGAGCGTGAGAACACGGCGCCTTTCTGTGGAGTTTTTCCTGAGCTTGTTGGGGAAGGGAGTAATGGCGGCGGCGGTGGCTTTGGGTTGGAGTTTGGTTTGGGGTTTGCTGGTGATTTTTGGAGGCCCATTGCTGCTTTTACCTTGCCAGCAACCATTGTTCTCTCTCTCTCTCTCTCTCTCTCTCTCTCTCTCTATCTATATCCAGCTAGGTCGTTTTTCACAGGTTATCCTACGGACCAGTGGTTATTAGAGAGAGAAAAGTAAAGGCTACAAAGAAGTCGTTGTCTGTCTGTATGGGAAAGAGAGTTGAGAAGAGGGGGAAAGAGAGTTGAGAAGGGCAAGGGCAGAGAGAGAGAGAGCACAGGTTTCGAGGAACGGTCTACTGTCATTGGATCCAGTTTAAGAAATTTGTTTAGCAAAAATTTAATAGTAATTAGAAGACTTCACGCGCTTCTACACACGCGCCAAACGAATTCAAAATTGTGCACCTTTAAGGAGAGTTACGAAACGGCAGTTTGCTAGTAGGGCGACTCGTTCAAAAGTCTTTAGACAAAGAATTTATAACTCCGTTAATCCACCAAACAAGTTTATAATCTATCCAGTCCTAAAACAAGCATTTTTTTTTTACCATAAAAAAGTTTGTACACTATGAAAGTGCCAAAAAAGTTTGTACTCTATGAAAGTGCCTAAAACCCTATGGTACCCTACGAAAATGTCTAAAACCCTAGAGTACCCTGTGAAAGTGCTAAACCACTAAAACCCTATAATAGGAAAGTGCACCCTAAAACCTAAACCCTAGGGTACCCTATGAAAGTGTCTAAAACCTTAGGGTACCCTATCCCTATAATAGGAAAATGCACCCTAAAACCTAAATCCTGTGGTACCCTTTGAAAGTGCCTAAATTATAAAAAAATAAAAATTCATGGATCTTAGCCCTTGTAAAACTTAACATAGACTAAATGCCCAATAAGTCTTCACTTCTGGACCCTAGAACAATTAACCCGTAGTATCGTGCAACATGCCAAATTGCCCATTACTCTTTTTTTGACGAGCAACAGCCAACATGTAAAAATTACCCAAAAAACAGCCAACATGTAATGTAAATCTATTTTTTTTGGGCAAATATTGTGACAGTGGTAAGAAACACTGAATATGCTATTATGCTTTTTATGGGAAAAAATATCGAACGCGGAATGTTGTTTGGTGCAGCTATGGGCTTATTTACCTTTTTAGTCCCCAAAGTATTAGCGAGTGGCCAATTTCGTCCCCAATCTAAAAATTTGTCCAATTTCGTCCCCAATGTTTAAAATGTGCGTCAATTTGGTCCCCACTCTCAACGCCGTTACTCTTGTCCGTTAAAATGGAGGGCATTCGTGGTATTTCACCATACAACTTTTCCTCTCCCCCTTCCTCCTTCAGATCTTCTTCAACAAAAAACAAAAACCCCCTCTCTCCACCCCTACAGTAGCTCCGGCACAACCTTTGAGACCACCTGGACCGCCTCCTCAAAAATCCACACTCCCTCCTGCAATCCCTGTTGGTACAAACCTATGTGGCAAAGGCTGATTAAAGGGCGGTGCCAGAGCAACTTGTATCCATGGCTGCCCGAAACCACACACCACCACTGCCCAAACCGCCACTGCTGCAACCACCCACCTCCGCTACCACACCACCACAGTCAGGCCATAATCACAAACCTCAGTCAAATCCCCCAAATCCCGCAACACAATCTCGAAAACCCTAAACCCAATTCAAAATTTTAAGCCCCAATCCGAACCCCCAATTCAGAATTTTAAAAACCCTAACCCCCAAATTTGAATCGAAATCAGTGGAACCGTAAAACCTTACCTCAATTACTACCCAAGGTCAAGAAACCACGGCCCCAACCTTCGCCAGTTGCCCCACCCATTGCCGACCGAAAATCGCAGAGAAAATGGGTTGGATTTTTGTAACCCCCAATTTTCGAAACCCAGATAGCACAGAGAGAGAGAGAGAGAGAGAGAGAGAGAGAGAGAGAGAGAGAGAGAGAGAGAGAGGAGAGGGAGGAGTTTGTCGGAGAGAAGGAGAGAGAGTTAAACGGAGTATGTAGATGGATCTACGGCATATGGGTTTCATTTATTTTTACGATTTTCTTTCTTGCCCTTTTCTGGGTTTTTGCGGAGTATGCAGATGGATCCACAGTGGTAAGGTTTTGGAACATGTGTGTGTGAAATTCTTGCAATTGATAGGTTTAAGGAGTTCGTTGATTTTGCATGTTCTGGGTGCCTCTGTTAAGCGAATGGAAATTGAGTGATAGGTGTTTTTTTTTTTTTAAAAAAATTTATTACTTTAAGTTATTTTTTTTTAAATTTTATTGCTTTATGTTTCTCTTTTTAATTTTGTTGTAATTTGGGGTAAAATACCAGTAATGCCCTCCATTTTGACGGACAAGAGTAACGGCGTTGAGAGTGGGGACCAAATTGACGCACATTTTAAACATTGGGGACGAAATTGGACAAATTTTTAGATTGGGGACGAAATTGGCCAATCGCTAATACTTTAGGGACCAAAAAGGTAAATAAGCCTGCAGCTATGGTTGTGATACTCGGGACAATTATTTTGTTTGCATATAGATGTCCTACTTAGCTTAAGTTTCCATAAGACTTTATGAAAAAATTCATAAAATAAACTGATTGATTTTATGGGATTGTCCATAAAATCAACGTGATTTTATTTGAATCCAATTTTAAAACTTGATATCTACACGTACTCTCCATTGTTTTACTTTTAACTCTATAATTCCTTTCTTAGGCAAAAGAAAGTATTTAATTCTTAGAAGAAGGTATGGTACATATGGCATTGGCCTTTTATGGCAAAAAAAGTTTAAGACAGACAGAGGGAAAGATTTTTAACCGGTATTCTGGTCAAATCAATTACAAGCAGAATTTATTGTGAGTACTCTTATAAACTTGTCCTAATCCCAACGTCATATGGTAAGTAAAGTCGTCTTTTCTCTTCAAATCGTTTTGTTTTTTTTTGTCCAATTGAGGGTACGAATGGTCATCTCGGCCGACCCTCCTCGATCCAACCCGTCCCCTCCACGAATGGGTAGGGAATTCGGAGATTTTTTCGGGAATCGGATAGGGGACGGGAATTATTTTTAAAATTTCGGAGATCGGGTCGGGGATGGTATTGTTAGTCTCCTATCCGATCCCCTCCCCGATCCCCGCCCCTCTCCATTCTCCTCCCCTCCCCGACCCTCCCTGCATCCACATTCACGCATATATATATATATATATATAAGTATAATATGATAAAATCTAGTATTAAAAAATCCCAAAGGACTGTCGGCTTGAGAACATAAAGGCATGGATTTGCCTTCTGTCAGAACCAAAGGCATGGGTTTGCCTTTTAAATATTTTCATGGGACTATTCTTTATCCCTTTCAAGAAGTTGACTATGCTTTGTAGTATTCTTCCACTTTGGTATTCTTTTTTTTTTTTTTGGTTCATCGGAAAACATCCACTTTAGTATTCACTTTTACTATTCTTCCACCCGCATGAAATACTATTCTTCCATCTCTCTCTCTCTCTCTCTCAACCGAACAGAGCTCCATACTCCATAGAGAATAATAGAGCTTCGATCGTCGGTGTAAGTTTCTGCCGAAATTTTTTTGTATGAATAGATGTAAATTTAAAGATTAATTTGTTTGCTTTACTTACCTTTAATCTTACTACTGATTTATACCGGCCATTCAAACCACTTCAAACTTTGAAATGTAATTTAAACCAATTTGAATTGCACGTGACTCGAATTGCTTTTATATGCATTTGAGTTTGTTGCATTTGGAATTTGGATTTACTTTTTGAATGTTTCAGCTTTTGATCACAGTCTACCACACCCTCACTCACATGTGGGTGGTCCCCACACCTACATGTGAGCGAGGGTGTGGTAGAGTATTACTGAAATGGTGTGTCTGTATTATTTTTGAAAATGAAATGCGTGATAGATTTAGGAAATACTACTCTGTAATTAACCCTTCGGCGTTCGGTGTATGTAGAGCTGTGGTGTATCCGCGCGTGGGTTTGGTTTCATGGATTGAATTTTGTGGTGTTTAGTTAGGAAACACAATTATGATTCCGAACGTAGAAAATCTTAGAAGATGCTTCCAACGGTCGGCTTATTTAACTCATTTTGACTATATTCTCGCCATATTCTCTCGAGATATCTTTCACTTTTGTCATCTCGACTTTGTAGTACTCCAATAAACTTTTTCGAATCATCTTGACCCTGACCCAGGATCCAGGTTTTATTCGGATCCATAACCGTAACCTTGGATAGGAGAAAATTTTGGGTACAATAGGGTACCGCACTCGTGGTGCTCGTGCGTGCATCTCAACCGTATAAAAGTATTTTGGATGGTCTGGATTTCTCCCTTTCTCTATCCTCTTTATCTCTCATAAAATTTGGACCGTCCAAAACACTTTTGGACGGCCGAGATGCGTGCTGGGTACCGCCACGTGGTACCTACCGGCACCCAAGTATCTCATCACGAGAAAAAATGAGATCAAGGCCGAGTTTCCACTGTTATATTTTCGGTATTCTTGGTATTTTTAGTGTTTTTCATTACTTTTCACACATTCCAACGCAAGTCATTTTTCTTACATACATCACTTACTTTCGACTAAAACTTAATGGGGCCAGTTCCCCTCACTTTAAAAAGCACATAAAACCACCTCACTCTTATGGGCCCACTATGATGTTCCGAACCGTTGATCTTATTTAAATGAGTAAAATAAAAGATCATGCAAAATTTCAGCTCAATCGGATATCGGTAAGTGTTTGATCCAAATAGTTTTAAAAACATTAGTTCCTGTCACAGTTTTTGCAAGATTGTTTGGATCAAGCAATTACCGATATCCGATTGAGCTGAATTTTTGCATGACCTCCTATTTTACTCATTTAAACAAGATCAACGGTTCAAAACATCACAGTGGGGCCCGAAACAAAATTGAGTGTTCTTTAATGTATGTTTTTTAAGTGTGAGGGGAACCGGCCCCAAACTTAATACAAAAAATAGTGTAGTGGATACTCGTCCTAAGTTTTTTTAGGTAAAAACTCGTCCTAAGTTATAAATGGACACCGTCGCCTATTGTGGGTCCCACTGTGCGTTTATTACGATAACATAAACTATTTATCTTATAGGATCCGCATAATAGTGTATTCGCGCAAAAAATCAACTTGATCGGACATTGATAAGTATAACGACAATTGAATTTTAGTTTATAAAACATACTGATACACTACTCGATCTGTGAGTCCTACAAGATGAACGGTTCAGATTACCACAATTATCGCACAATGGGACCCATAAATAGTAGTGCGGGTTTTTGTCTCATCCGTTTGTAATTTATTCTCGTGATAAATTCCCCAGAAGTCACCGTTCAATTCAGTTTTTATGTATTTATTTTTTTGTGAAGAAAATAATTGATTCAATTAATAAATTTTTTTGTTTGTCTTGGTGAAAAGTTAACAAAGAAGGTCATCTTTTGACAAATGCACTCTTTATTTTATCTGAAATTCCCTTAAATTTATGGGAGAAGATTTGAAAGAGCACAATGGTCATCTTTTGTCATCTATTGTTTATTTTATAACTGTTTCAATCTCAAGCAATCAATGTGATCTTCCCAAAATATAGTGGTAAAAGTTACCGGGAAAATGTTAAATCATTAATGAAAATATATACTACTAAAAAATGTTAAACCATTAATGAAAATATATACTACTAAAAAATGTTAAACCATTAATGGAAATATATACTACTGAAATATTTAGTAAGGGCACAATGATCCAATTTACATTTATAGGATGAAATCATAAAAATTCAAAACTCATAGGTGGCATCCTAAGGATAATATTGCAATAAGATGACAAATTAAAATTCCAATTTATTAGAGTATACTCTAATAACGACGACCAGAATAGCGACGTACTAAAAACGCGTCGCTGTTGAGGCTGTATTCGGTGCTTTCAGCAATGCAAAAATGTTGTCGCCGAAAAGCCTCACTTTTGGTGATGCAATTTACATCGCCGAAACTTGGATGGAAAAGCTTCTACATTTCAATGATTCATGCTGCCATAACGTGGATTTTGCTTTGAAATTGACTATGGTATCAGCAGGTTTCCTTATCACGTTTGTTTTCTTGTATCAACTTGAGGGTATTGTCCTCAGTTGAGAATTAGAAACTTGAGGGTATTGTCCTTAGTTGAAAATTAGAAGGATCTTTGGGGTATCTTGGTATTTTTCTCTTTCCTCCGAAGGGCCTGTCCTTCTTGAGGCTCTGTATCTTTTTTCTAGTTGGAACCTTGCCAACTATTTTGGTCGTGGAGTGGCATATGATCGTCCTCTGGACGGGTGTCAACCTAGTTGGGATGCCTCCTTTGGTTGAGATGTTTTCTCTCCTCGTCCCTTTAATCTTTGTATTCGTCAAAGGTTAATAAAATTATTATTTTTTGCCTTTCAAAAAAAAAAAAATTTACATCGCCGAAAGGTAAATTATTTGGGCGCCAATTTTTTTGATTGATAAAAGAAGTTTTATTATAAACTTGACAAATGGTACATCAAGTTGAAAAGAGAAGAGAGGAGTCCAACCTAGGTTGGAGAGCTCAAAACACCTGTTGGGACGCAGCCCAAAAAACACCCGGGAACAAACCCAAACACCTAAAGGCCTAAGCCAGAAAAGGGCACACCCAATACAACAATAAGCTCAAATTGAAACCCTTACAGTAGACTTTGAAATTAGCCCAATAAACCTTAACCCATACTATTTGGGCGCCAATTTTTCCGCGCTATATTACTAATTTGGCACCTGTTACCAAATTTTCAGCGACAACATACTGTGTTGGCGAAAGTATAAGACAATGAAATAACATAGTTTTAATGAATTGAGTCTATTTTATATTTTATTTCACACAAAATAGGAATATGAATAGCTTGTTACTCCTCCCTCTACATTATCTCCTCCTTCACTCCTCATAGACGACATAAACGACAGGAGCCGATGCTTGAACCCTCTCTCTCTCCCTCTCTCTCGCTCTCTCGCGTACACACACACACAGTCGAGATCTTTCTTTCCCTTTGGATTGGTTCAAGATTTTTAAGGGTTTTGGTTATCGGTGCAGATTTTTGTAGGGGTTTCGAAAATTCTAGATTTTTTGAGTGGTTTTTGAAATTGTAGATTATTTTGATCTTTTTTTTTTTTCCCCTTCCAGTTATTTGAAGATAATTTATTCTTCACATCTTGTTTGTTTCGGTCATTGCATGATGCGGATTTGGCGATGGCTTGGCATGGGTCCGGACTTGGGTATCTAACTTGGGTATCTATTTTCTCTGCCATCTAACTTCTTTACTGGTGGTTACTTTTGCAGACTGTTGCGGAGTTGAAAAGGCGTAGAGAGAACTTCACCAAGGAGCAAGTACCAACAGTCCGGGTCGGGTAGGAACAACTCAACAAGTTGATCCCATAAAAGCCAAAAATTAAAGATTAAGACGATGACGAGCGTCCTTGATTTAGTGGTGCTACTAAAAGCATGCCAATGTGCTTCTATTCAAGTGTTTGTTTTATGGGAGAGTTGTTATAGGGTCCACTATAACTATTACATAGAGTCTAAGGTCCATTCTATTTTTTCCTAAGAGATTAAGTCCACACGCAACACCAAAAGACAAAAATAGCCCAACCATGAGTTTCTGACAAATTCCAACGCTGCCTTGTTCGGGTAGGTCTTCATAGAGTTTTCGAAAAACTATTGTTTAAAGGGGACCCACTTGACCATTGAAAATTCAAAAAGTCTGCCATTGACAAGAGAGAGGACAATGACGTGGAATGGAATCCACTTGACCACTGGGTACAAAATTAACATTTGTACGCTAGTTCTCGATGCGCTGATGCAACGGCGACGGGACTCCTGTGGTGATAAAACGCGTCAGACGATTAGTCCCTACCCTACCCAGGGATTGTCTGTGAAAGTCACTAAAACCACTAAAACCCTATAATTTGAAAGTCGGCAAACCTAAACCTAAACCCAGTGTGAAAGTCTAAACCTAAACCCTGCAAGACCCTAGAATGAAAGTCTAAAATCACCAGGGTCTGTGTGAAAGTCTAAACCTAAACCCTAGATGGACATATTGAAAGTGCCTAAAATCCTAGCGTACCCTATGAAAGTGCCTAAACCACTAAAAACCCTATAATAGGAAAGTGCACCCTTAAATTTAATGTAAGGGTACATTTGTCTAGTAAAAAAATAGAATGGACCTAAGAAAATAAAAAAAGTGGTTGGGTGGATTAGAGATGTTATGAAAACATTAGGTAGACTAGAGGTGTTACAAAAAGCTATAATGGACCCTATAACAATTCTTTATTGTTTTATTGGGTTCCATAAAATAAACCTAATCTTCTTTTTTCGGTGTCTGTATAGCTGTTTTATGTGTTTTGTGTATCGGTCTAAGGTCTAAGAATGTATGCAGCGTGGCTGATATTCTGCTTGATCTTTTGACTTTTCGGTGTCAGTGTAGCTGTTTTAATCCGGGGATCTTATAGAGCGGAGCCGCACTACAACCTTGAAGAGTGGCATTTGAGCCATTGATCTCTGCAATTAACGACTGGATTTCATCTTGGCAATGGACGACTCAAATCATGCAAGTGCTGAGATGAAATTAGGACCATTGATTGCACGATCGATGGCTCGGATGCCACATATCCCCAATTCCATCTAGTACGTGCTACGAAGAAAAAAAATTCAAAATAATCATATGTTTCAAACAAATTTCTAATTTTCTTAACCTTTCTCACATGTAAAATAAGTAAATTTCTGTAAGTTATTGATAATAAATATAAGAAGAGTAAGTAAGAGAGAGAGAGAGAGAGAAGGTGTGGACGTCGGGGGCCACACTTTTTTTTTTGTGTTTGTGAAAAAGGGCGATCCGGGAAAAATAAAATTTAGAGTCGCCACCCGGGGTTTAATTTTTGGAAAATGTCAGGTACCCGAGAAACCGTTTAGAAAAATAATGACTCTTGTGTCGCTGAAAAAAGGGTTTGATCTGCGAAAAATAGAGATTTGGGTTCGGGATCCAGGTTATCCGCGGGGAAGGTTTTGTTTAAAAAATGCACCCCGCGTGCCCAGAATTTTCCGGTCTCTACTAAATCTTTGTGGAATTTTTCTGAAAAGATTTTATTGAAAACTTTATTTCACATAAACAATATATCAGATAATAACATGCTTAAAAGAAATAAATAACGATAACAAGTCAAACAACACACAATCAAGTACATAAATACGAGAAAATTAACTAAGAGGGGGTTTAGGTGCAAAAATGTGAAGTAAAGGGGGGTTGACTGTAATTAGACCCGCTGGTTTTTACTAAAAAACAGAGCATCGAGTCTTAGAAAACAGAGCAAGCAAAAATGTAATTCTAGTGATGTCGTACGGTGCACAAAATCACACCGCACGGTGCGTTAAGGATGCCGTACAGTACCTCCGTACGTTGTATTTTTCAAAAAAAATTTCATTTTGCCCGATCGAAAACAGACTCTGTTTTTTTTTTTGTTGTAAAAATCACATTATTTATCGATCAAAATAGGTTTGGGAAATGGTTTTGATGGGTGAATGTACCTCGTTTTCAGGGACGGCATCCCTTGACAATCGATAATGTCACGTGATACTTACCCGAGAGGCAGAAGATTACTATGGTTTGAACACAGATGTTATACCTCGAAACGAACCAAATGGGTTGAAACGGGACTTGTAGCCTTCTGGATTTGTGGAGCAAAGTATTTAAATGATTTTGCGGATTCGGGTGAGTATGAACAGAGTAACGGGGTTTTGGAACAAGAATAATTTCTTCGGAAAGTTTTAGGTTGGTTTTCATGGTTTTTATTTTCTTTTCCCCGCCGAGCCCTGAATCGTTCAAAGGGTCTGGGTTTATATAGAGAGGGAGGTATCGTACGGTGCAGACATGAATGAGATTCGCACGCATAAAGGTGGGCTACGGGCGTAGGCTTGGCGTGTTACGCGAACGAACTGAGCTGTTGGGCAACCCGGGAATCCTGTTGATGGGACAAGGGTACCGTACGGTGTCACAAGTACATCGTACGGTGCACATAGCAACACCGCATGGTGCAAAGGGAATTTTAAGCTGTACGGTTCAGGAAATGGGGCCGTACGGTTCAAAGGGGGTTTGGGGTTTTTTGGTTCTTTTGATCCATTTGACCGTTCCGAGGTATATTTCGTGTGTTCTTTTCATCATCGGGGATGTACAAGTCATCAAAATTGGGGTGTCTACAGAAGGAAAAGGTGAAAAGAGTCTGGCTTAACTAACATTTTGAGACGAGATAGTAATTATGATTGCGTAACGACGCGATAGTTTGGAGGTTAAAATTGAGTGAATGAAGGCTTGGTCATGAGGAGTAATTATTTAGTGGTCATGGAGTATTGTCAACGCAGTGCCCTAAGAGCATTATTCATCACATATTTAGGTAAAATCATACATCTAAAATTGAGTCTCACATGAATATGTGATGAAAAATGGCGTTAAAAACACTACGTAGTGGTGTCCTACAATCATACAAATATTTTCTATTTATCAAATTGCTAAACGATACTACTTGCACCTGAAAAAAAAAAAAAAAAAAACTCCAAAAATCCAATGTGGGCCCGTGCCCACACTGGTCATCAAATTCCTCCGCCACAACTTTGTATACTAAATATCTGATGGCCTTTAGCTCGGTGTCTGGAGAGCTATCTAGTGTGATGTCCATTTATTCGATATTGAAAAATAGCTTACCTTCCCAATTACATTTAGTGGATATTGAAAAATGGCTTGCTCCATCTTAGGCTCTTGTTCGGTTTCTCCTCTTGATTCTCTTAATTAGCACAAATTTAAGGGAAGAAGAGACGTCCTTTAGTTATATAGACTTTGTTTTGTATACTGAGTTTGTAACGGCCCGATTTTTATTAATTATATTAATAGGCTTTTAATCATTTTTTTTATTCGCAAAACAAAAGATATTTATAATTTGAAATTATCCTTAACTAATGGATAACTATATAGTGTAAAAAATATATATTTATATTTAAAAAAAAAACCCATCATAATTATCCCAACCTACCCTATCCCTTATCTTATTTTCTTTTTCTTATCATTATAGTCTCCTATTTCCTCTTGAACTCTTCCATATCACTAATCTTCTTATTTTAAACTAATTAGAACTCCTAAATCTCTTCCTCACTTTCTCGGGAATTCTCTCTTCCACATGTAATCAATATTTTCTTCTTCCTTCTTCATTCTTTTCCTTTGGCTCTCTTTCTCTCACAAAGGGAAAAAATAATAATAATCCTTTGGATTATATCTCCTCCACATTGGTAAATTCCTCTCTTTTTCTCGCGGAGTATATTTTCTTTTACTCACGCGGATATTTAATTGCCTTTGTACAGATTTCTCCTCGAAGTTGTGATTTTTCGATCCTACCGTTTCGCTAGCGTGCTAAGTTTGTCGGAGGAGAGGTAGGACACCTTTAACCTAACT
>CM029275.1:25055672-25253172 GCA_016920895.1 Vaccinium myrtillus | reverse complement strand
AAAAGAAATTTCCTAGCACCCTTTTTCCACACTTTTGAAATTGTGTGCAAACCACCAACTCAAGAGATCAACTGAACCCAAACTACCTCCCACCATTTCATGACATGAGACCACACTTCCCATGAGACCGAGCAGTGTATTAGCAGGTGAGGCGGACTTTCCAAATCATTGTTACATAGAGGGCACATATCCACACCAACAACATCAATATTCAGGATATTTTGTCTAATGAGTTCATTCCTTGTTGCAATCCTGTTTTGCATAGCCTGCCAAGTAAAGACTTCACTCTTGAATGGAACGAGATTGCTCCAAATCACTTTACATTGAGGGCCAATAAAGTTTTTAGAATTGCACTCGACTTCCCAATTTTGGTAATAGGATTTGACAAAGAAAACACCATTACCACCCCCTCTCCATTCTAGGCGGTCCCTGTTGTTTGGAGAAATCGGCACCCCATTGAGCACTTGAACTAAGAGAGCTAATTGGCTAGATTCATAGACAAAAAGAGCTCTTCTAAAATTGAGTTGCCAAGACTGCATTCCATTATCAAATACATCAGCCACCATAGCATTTTGTTGAGTCGAAATGGAAAACAATCTGGGGAACCGATTCCTTAGAACATCATCGCCCACTCACAAGTCATTCCAAGAGGAGGCATTCAAACCATTTCCAACTTTGATCTAGAAACCTTTGCATATAACGTTTGCCATATCAGACCCATTTGAACCCAAATAAGTAATATCACCCCACACCCTAGACAATCTAGGTGTATGTAGTTGATTTGCATTCATTGGAGGGAGCAACTTTGTTGGATCCAAGCCATACTTTCCATTAATCGCTCTGACCCATAAAGCCTCTTTTTCCACACCGAATCTCCACCACCATTTACACAGTAGAGCAACATTTTGGATTTGTAACTTCTTCACCCCTAGACCACCTCTATTTTTGCTTTTAGTGACTCTATCCCAACCTACTAGATGAAGCTTTCTTTTCCCATCAGAGTCACCCCAAAGAAATTGTCTCTGCAACTTTTCCAGCTTATTCGCTACTAAGATGGGCATTTTATACAGGGATAAGTAAAATTGAGGGAGATTCCCAAAGGTATATATTTTGTTTAAAATTCTTTTGCTGACACTGAAGGTCAATCACCAAAAGTTATTAGCAAATATCTGGAAATTACTATTGCCGAGGAAATATCATGTAGCCAATACTGAATCATTATTGGCAAGTATTTTGCTTTAAGATTGTAGGAATAAATATAGGGAAAAAACAGAATCTGAATTTTTTTATTAATAAATCAAAGAAACAAAAACAGGATATGGAATTGAAATTAAAGATTATGCAAATAAACAAGAACACAAACTGTAATTGATAAAGAAAAATCAAACTGAATCTCGTGTATCACACGGTCTCCTTAAGCAAAATACGCCGCCTCACCGGATGGATGTTTGAGCATAATGGGCTGCTTCCCAGGATAAGATGGTTGCACAATTGCAGTTGCACCTCGCCGGAATTGCTCAGTGAACTAAACTATGCTGGACTCTCTCACACAGAACAATAATTCGATTGTAAGGGAAGAGAGGAGTGTTTTATTTTCGGTGTGGGAAACATGGAGAGGAGAAGCTAATATATAGTGTTCATGGAGAGCCTCAAAATTCAATACCGAAATTAACACGAAATTGAATTTATTTTGTAAAGGCAAATCAATATTGATTCTATTCTTTTATCAATAATGAAGGATGAATTTCCAATGGCCAAATGTAGAATCTGCAATTCAATTCCCATATTCACAATTCAAAACTGCCTCGACATTTGAATTTGCAAATTTAATTCCCTAATTGAATTCCCAATACTTGCTAATAATATCATTAAATGACCAATTATGTGGATAGAACTTGTCTAGCCATATTCCGAAAATTCAGTCCATAAAAACAAGGACTATTCTAATTGATCCGGTCTTTTTTCGGATACCGGCGACGTGCGCGCGCACATTGTCTTCGGAAAGATTTGGGTACCCCTAAATGGTCACTTTATGAGACAATTTCTCCTTCATTCTTTAATAAATTTTGTTCATTTTAAACCCACTCGGACCCACCTCCAAAGATCATTGGGTCCCAATTTATTTTTAGCTCAAAGTGCCAAAAATATTATGAACTAAGTACCCCATTTCCAACAGGATTCTCGTGACATTGTTTATTTTGGAATTATGCTTTTGGAATTATGTTAGTGTTTTCATTATCATTTGCATTGTGTAAGTGTTAGTTCATGCTTAAAATTGGTACTTTGATGTTTGTGCTACATTGTTTTCAGATATTCGTGATTCTTGTAACAATCTTATTTTTTTTCTTCTGAATATGCTTAGATCCTTGAATTCCCGCAGGGATCCACATTCTTCAATTTGGAGATGGAATGGAGGATGAAAATAAATTCTCATTGAGAAATCGGGACAAGTATGAAAAAGAGATTCAGAAATTGAGGATGGAGATAATACTATCCGTCTCCGTCTCTGATCCGCCCCATGCCCATCTCCAGTGGAGCTGGAGGTGGAGAAATGAAAGCAATAGATATGAATGTGAACAGCGGTCTGTGAGAGAGAGGGACAAGGGAACGTGACCGGAGGATAAGAATGAATGCGGTCCTCTAGCTATATGCCAAAACTTGCAGCCTAGAGCTGCGTAAACTGCACGCGTCCCCATATTTTTCCTCTTCAACCCTTTTTTTTTTTTTTTTTTGCAGTTCAACCCTCTAAACCTCAACATTTTGGCTCAAACATGCACCGGCACCATATCATTCTCCAGTTTTGAAAATTCAAGCATTTTATATGCAAAAAATAATGTATTTAGTATGATATTTTTTTATGAAAAAAGCTTACTCATTTTGTATATGCAATGCATGGTTCCCCTAAAAAAGAGTTATTTGGGACAGAAGTACATATTTAAACAATTTATGCGTGATTAGATATTTATATGTTTTTCTGAGGAGTTGTATAAAACCGGAAGATCCAATGAAAATAATATATGTCCATTTTATATATGATTTTTATTTACGTATAAACGAGAAGCAAAAACAAAGGTGATTTAGACATGTCTATCATAAATTGTGGGCCGATGTGGTGATTAGGAGTGATAGAGTTACGGTATATTGTAACACTTAAGGGAGAGTTCTGTAGACCAAAATTGACTTTAGAGATGGTCATTCAAAAGTATATATATACTAGGTTTTTTGGGTACCACGAAACACGATCTCCTTGGTTTTATTCATGTAGCCAAACCAAATTGATAGGAATTTTATGGACTTGCTCTTATTTTTTAAGTTGGATTATGGGGGTGTTTGGCCACCTACTTTTTGCATTTTCTACTTCTAGGTGTTTGACAGACCGCAATGAAAACACATTCTGTGAAAATGAGTTTTTGGTTTTTAAGTTTAGAGAAGAGAAGTCAAAAATAGGTTGAGAGGAGCTTTTTGATTTCTCATTTTCCACTTTTCCCATTTTGATTAACAAATAGACCTACATAAATTGTATTCTGCACATATCTCCCAAACACTATTCCTGTTTCAAAATGCATTCTGCACATTTCTTCCAAACACTCTTACCATATTCAAAATACATTTTGACCATAATTCAAAAACCCAAAAAGTTGAAAATGAAAACTAAAAATGAGGCTCCCAGACACCCTCATCCGATTAAAACAGATTTTTAAAAAATATATTGTGGTATATGCGAGACGTAGGTAATGAACGGTTCAAATTAACGTATTGGACTTATTCCAAGTCCAAAAATGTTTGAGATTTTGAGGGTTTGACAGATAAAAGTATGGAGGTGAGCTGAACCCTCAGTTATGGAATCACGGCAATGCCAACTAAGCATACAAAGGGTGTATATATATTCCCCTTGCTGCAAAGCAAATGGAACAAATGTCTATATCTATGGGGTTTAGGTTTTCAAGGCATTACTGCTTTGGGATTAAAGGTTGGCTCGTGGGGCCTAGTTGTCACATGTTAGGGGTAGGGACACTTTGTGTTTGAGGGCTTGAAGTTTCCATTAATGAACAAAACCAACAAGAACAATGACCCATCGTGCAACATTTACTAGTCCTCACCAATCTAACGTGTAAAGCAGGCAAGTACGTTATGTATCTATATACTGGCTTCTTATAAAAGAGGAGATGTTTGTTTACATTTTTATTCCTAAAATACCCTTCCTATTTGTTGGAAATTTCTCGGAAATTCGGTGTGAATGAAACCGGGCGTTCGGAGGGTCTCTTGAGGCAACCGAAAGGACTCACGTAGCTGTTTATTACACGCGTTGATGGCTGAATATTTCAATGTTAATTTTTTTTTTGAACGGCAAAAGGAATTTTATTAATCAAATGTAAAGATACAAGAGATTAAAGGGACGAGCAAAAACGGCATCACAACAAGAGTGTAAAATCCCAAACAGGTTGGCACCCTACACTCTTGACATTCATATGCCACTCGACCGAGAGAGAGCAAGGTTGAAAAGAGATCAACCAAGCCCAGAGAAGAACCCCAAAAAAAACTTGTCTGAGTCACAAGGACTCGAACAGAACTGAAACAGCCTTGTCCAAGCACAGCAGCAAGCAAATCCGAGTGAACTAATCGCAGAAGCAGTAGCTCAGTAATAGAACCAAACAACCTGAGGCGGCCCCAAGACACTAACCCAGAAAAACAGAGTCGATCCCAGAAAACAATGACTTATGAATTCAGAGACTCACCCATCCAAGTGTGACTTCAAAGACTCCCTTGTGGAAATAAACCCAATCCAATGATCTGTGGATACTCTCGAATCAACCACACACTGACATCCCATCCCAGAATATACTCCCGAAAAAAGATTATGGCTTTAAAAGAAAAGGATAGATTAGGTTCTACCAGCAACCCTCTCTTGGTCTTGTGCTTCCATGATCATAAGCCTACTAATAACCTCGTCTTCGTCACCATCATACCCCAAACCCATAATTTTGTTGACAGACCAAATGGTTTGAGCTTCATTGAGAAGAATTCTGTTTCTGTTTTCAATACCACTGGTAGTTGCTGACATAGCAGCCGCTGCAACTGCAGACCTAAACAAAACACATTTTTGTTTTTTCCTCCCACCGTTGTAGTTGCTGAATGATTTTGGAAGGCCCAGGATCTGATTAATAGATTTCTTCTTTTTTCTGCGTGTAACAGAAGGCTGCTGGATTGCTCTTTCATCTAGTTGTTGTTCCACCCGCTCGTGTACAATAGGGTGTATTGGCCCTGGACCAAAAACATCCATCTGAACCTGGGGATAATTAGAAAGTTGAACAGTTAATGAGGTAGCTCCCATGCCTAATAAACCATTTCTCCTTCCCAAATCAGATGCAACTTTTCCCAAGGAAGAAGAGCACAAAGAGTCTCTCACAGCATCAACACTTTCCAATGAGTCAGCAACCATCTCGACTATATTGTCTTGTGAAGCATTCACAGCCACCAAACTCAATGAAAGCTTCTCTCTTTCCAATTCTGTACCTCCCTCTTCAATGACTTCGGGCACGGAGTCGGCCACAAACTCCTCAGAATCTGCCACCTTCATATCCACGTCAATTATTCCATCATCTTCAGCCTCCTTCATTACTGGTGAATACTTTTCAAGCTCGGCATAATTATCCTCCAAGTTATCTTCATCTTCTTTGGCAGATTTTTCCATAGTCGGATCTTTATCCATGATAATACATCCATTGCATTTGCATTCAGTTTTGAGGACCGTATTAACAACCAATTGCTCCTCAACAATTCTCACATCGTAACTTTTATCTTTAATTTGTAAAGATACCACTTTGTTAATAGTATCCATACACTTAGTAGAGACCAAGACCTTACCCACAGTGAAGGAATGCTGCTTAATGGTTTCATCACTGATTAAAATAACATCACCCCAAATCATGCCCAATTTGGAAAAGGATTTGGAATTCCAAACATTGATAGGAACCCCGTAACAATTTAACCAAACTAATCGTGGGCCTTGCAAATGTTAATTGCAATGTTAATTGCTGGTTGATATTTCAATGTTAATTGCTGGTTATAACATCCTGTAACCTCCCCATGATGGAGATTGAATGGCAGATTTCATCTCATTCAAATTCCTAATCAAGATTGGATGTTACATATTCTGAAATGAATTGCAGAATTCATTGGCAGATTCAATTTCGTCATTGAATTGGGAGACTCCTCATTTATCCCGTATTGATGATTTCAGCTCCTCCAACAGCTATTTAAACAAAGCTCTTGGTCTTTGTTTTACATCAGAAATTCGAGCAACACAAGTACTCCAGAAATTCTTCTTTGAGAGAGAGAGAGGCAGACACAGTTTCAGTTCGTCAAGGCTTCCAACGGTGGTGTTCCGGTGGTTGTGGTGCTAGCCGTTTCATCCTGGGACGAAGACGTCGGTTCATCCTACAACACCTACGGTAGGCGGCGCATCTTTGTTAAGGAGAGTGTGTTACACACGACTCGGCCTTTTCAATCTACAGTTTGTATCTCAAATTTCATTATGTAATTTCCAGTTTATGTATTTTTATTGTATTCTGTTCATGTATTGTTATATCAACGGAGTTTGTTCTTTGGATCTATGATTGCCACTGTAATTTTTCCAACACTATTTTCTATTATACGGCTTCCTCCGATAGACGTATATCCTAAAAAAACAAATAGCTCCCTCCTAACCCCACAAACGACGTATCCTTCCTAATTAAACAAAAATTAAGCTCCCTCCATCTCTCGAGCGCTTCAATTCAATGGTGGTCAACTAGAAACACCCCGTCTCTCCCTCCATCTTCTTCTCCGGCTCTCAATTCACTTTTGGACAGTTAAAAAAAACACAAGTACATGTTTTTAGCCATATTCATGGTGCAAGTCTCCTATTCCATCTTTTTCCTCTGTAAATTGCCCCATGGTCCCATCCAACGCCGATGTTTGTAAAATTTCTAGCTAAAGACTGATATTTTCACCTCTTGTGCCGATGTTTTCCATTGTCGATTCAAATTTCCTTCAAAGCTGCGATTTCATTTGAATCACTGTTTTTTATATCTCGCACCTTTGATTCAAGTGTAGACTAATTGAAAGCCTCTTCCATAACACCTTCGGTGCAAACTCAAAATCAAGTTCAGTGCAGAAAGGGTAGGGAGAAGGCACAAAGTGTAGAAAGAAGAAACAATCCCTTAGATAAGGGAAGTGATAGAACGTGTTTAAGAAAATGATATTGGCCCTGTTCGGTTTGAGGTTTTAGTTTTGTTGACATCATCATTTCTCTCATTTCTCTTTCTATCTCTCTGCACTCATTACACCTGCTTACATCATCAAAACTAAACTAAACTACAAACCAAACACACCCACTGTTTCCCGGGTGAACAGTCACTCAATAAATGTGGGGAGGCATTGTTCGTAAAACTAATATCTAGCTTGTATCAGGCTGCTGGACTCCTGCTTTCGAGTCATGACTAGATAAAAATAAAATGGCTAACAAACCTCGTTTGCCTATTTTGCTGTACTTGTCCTTTGTATATTGGAGAGGCATTGTTGTCATAAAACTAAAGTATATAGCTTGTATCAAGGCTGCTGGACTCCTGCTTTTGAGTCATGACTAGGTAAAATAGCTAGCCAACCTCATTTGCCTATTTTGCTGTACTTGCCCTTTGCTGTGATATGCACACAGTTAGCCACTTTCCTACAATATAGGCCCAATAAGACATAATAAGGATATGGGCTGCCCTTGTCCTTTTGTTTTTCATATCACTTGGGAAGCTTAGCTTAGCTCAGCCCATAACTTCCACATCCAATACTTTCAGGCCCACCAGGTAATTTTAAACCCATGCCCATTAGATATGATTGGATCACCTTTCGATGTGGACCCTAATTGTACAGGCCCAAAGAAAGGACTCCCATTGCGAGACCCTAGAGCGTGTATATACAAGAAGATTACAAAAATGATAGAGGTACAATAATTAGTTTCCAACGTGGCTCTAACATACTCTCACTTGATTATGCTTGAATCCTTGTGATTTATTCTTTTTCTTTGATAAGGAAAAATTGCTTTGTCTTGCCGGGTTTATCCATATGACTTTTTCCCGATTGAGCTTATGGCACTTGACAATCAACTTCAAAACTATATAGTTGATGTCTGCTCTAAAGGTGATTTTACAGAGTTGAAAAGAGTTGGGGAACTTGCAAAGACTATGGTAGAGACAAAGAAGAAACATGCACATTCATTAGTCTATCTACTTGTGAAGTTAACTTTGCTTCTTCCAGTCGCCACAACCGTTGAAAGAGCTTTTAATTTCGTCGATGAAATTGATAAACACCCAATTGCGTAACCGGATGAAAGATGAATGGTTGAATGATTATTTGGTCATGTTTATTGAGAAGAACATGTTTAAGAGTATTGATAATGAAGCTATAAATCAACGTTTTCAAAATATGAATACTCGTCGTGGGATATTGTAATATGTTGGAGTCTCTTTTTGTCAAACAATAGAATGAATATGTCTCTTTTGCCTAGTCGGAGTTTTTTTTTTGCATACAGCTTTTTATCATGGACACGCTATGTATTTTTGTCAGCGCTGGATGAAAATTCTGGAGTCATCACTGGTGATGTTGCTCAAGCACTTCATCTCCTTAAGTGTGAAGGCGAACTGAAATTGAACACAACTTCTGTTTCACAATGGTGACCAGCTTTGTCAACATATCTGCTGAATTCTTGCTTCCAAAAGTCTTTTCAAGTAATAACGTAACTTCTTGTCCTCCAAAAGCGAGCGAATGAAATAGTACCTCAAATCAATGTGGTTTGTTCTCACATGAAAAACCAAATTCTTTGCAAGGTGTATGACAATGTGACTATCATTAAAAAGAATATTGTTCTCTTGCTTCAATCCCAACTCGCTTAGAAACCCCTTAAACTAGCTAAATCATCTCCTTAGCAGCCTTCGTCACGACAACGTACTCAGCTTGTCTCGTAGACAAAGTTATTATCTTCTTTAGACGTGAGTGTAGCGCTCGTAATTTTGTCAACCGATCGAAAATAATTTTGAATGTAACATCTCGTGTTTTATGTACAAATTATTTTAGAAAATTACAATTTTGATTATGGTTACCGTAGAATTAGGGGGGACAAAAAAAAAAAAAAACAAACAGAGAATAGGATGCATGTGGATTTTGGTGGACGTGGAAATCTATAGTCGCGGGGAGAGTTTGCTGAGTAAATTGCTTGTGTATTATTTTGGATTCGAGTAGTGCATGTGGTGGCGGACAGGTTCTATTGAAATATTTATGAGAGAGAACAACCACTTTAAGTTAATTTTATTTACATTTGTTTCAAAACAATTATTTTAATTAAGCTATTGATATTTTTATGAAACAATTTTTTAGCTTAAAAAATTCAGTAATCCCTCCGTCGCTTAAAAATAGTAGTGTATTTCATTTTGGATTGTTCCTAAATAAGTGTGATGTTAAAAAGTTAAAGGGTAAAAGTTGATGCATTTCCTATTTTACCCTTAAAAGTAGATTCTTTATTGGAAAGTTAGTGGGTAAAGTTTAATGATAATGTCTCCACCAAGGGCAATAGTGGAAAGTGAATGTATAAGTTGAATAAAAGTTGATGTGAAAGGTTTTTTTTTTTTTTTTGATTACAGGTGAAAGGTTGAATGATGATAATTTCTTAATAAGTTGGAATTACGAAGCTACACATTCAAAAAGGAACGGATGGAGTATTGAGTTTTTAACACTTAATTTTTCAGCTTTCAACTTCAGTTTTTAGTTTCACCGAACAACACCTTAACATATCTAATATTGCAAATTCCATGGTAGCATTTTTCGCTTATAGTGGTGCTTACAAGAATATATTTTTCAAAGCTTCTAAGATGATAAAATTCTTATTTGACCAGAAGAGGGTTTTTTTTAAAATTTTTTTTCCGATGAAATTAGGTGACACATCATTTTCCCAAATCTCTATGCTGAAAAGACTTTCAATAAACTACCTTAAAGAAGGGGAGTTTAAATTCCTTTTAATGTACTATTAATCCAATATCCTAGCCGACTCCAGCCAATGAAAACGATGTTCTAATACATATCAAAACTTATTTGGAAACTCACCTCTGCAGGCATCGTAGTTTGATTTCTTTATACATTTGCTTTTGCTCTTGGTAGGACGTCGAAGAAAGACTTTTTATGCAAAAGGATCTAATTGGGTGTGTTTGGGATGCATTCAGCCTATACCAAAAAGTTGATAGTTTTGCCTTCTTTATTTTTAGCCCAAAAAAACAAAAAAAGAGGGAAAATATCGGAGTGGTAGTCCGTAGTCAATGGAAATAATTACCACTTTGATGGTGCCAAGTTTGGAAATCACCAATACAAAAAAAAAAAAAAAAAGGTTTGAAATGACCAGAACCATGATATGCTTCAAAAGAATCAAAACTATTGACCAATAGTTATTGACCAATAGGTAGTGCCATAACTAGTCCGGACTCCGGACCATTTTTCCCTTTGCCCTTATTTTTGGGTGCAACTCAAACAAAAAATAAGGAATACGTTCATAAATTTATGAGAGCAAGTCCATCTAATACCAGGGGCAAGAAAAAAAAAAGATAAAAAAGTGAGCTCAAGAAATTAATACTCTCACAGGGATGTACAGGCTTTTCGGTGCAAGTCACACAAAAAGAAGTACGTCGATAAAATTGTCGGAACAAGTCGATCTAATACGAAGGGAATGTCTAAAAATGGAGATGAAAAGTGGGGCTATGCAATTATTGCTCTCTAAGACTGCAGACTTTTGGAGATGCAAGTCGGCGAAGTCGCACATAAAGAAAAAACAAGTTAATAGAGTTATAGAGGCAAGTCGATTTAGTACAAATTGCATGTCCAACAATAAACACACAAAGTGGGCCCCATGAATGATTACTTTCTGAGGCATATAAACTTTTAGGGTGCATGTCTCACAAAAAGAAGTAACAAGTTCATAAAATTATGAGAGCAAGTCGATCTAGTACAAAGGGCAAGTCGAAAAATGAAGACACGAAGTAGGCCAATGGAATGATTACTTTCGAGGCATGTGCAAACTTTTTAGGGTGCAAGTCTCACTAAAAAAAGAAACAAGGTTCATAAAGTTACGAAGCAAGTCTATCTAGAACAAAAGACAAGTTGAGCAAATGGAGATGCAAAGTCTTTGGAGTTGTTGACACGAATTTCTCCAGGTACAGGAGAAATGTAAGGGCCAACACCGAGTGGTGTTGTAGGAGAGAGGGCGGATAACTTAATTAAGAGGAACTAAGCTATAAAGGTTCGAATGCCTTGAACAAGGACTTCAACAACAAAAATAAAAGAAGATTACATAGAAAAGAGAGAGGAGAAAGAAGAGAAAGACATGAGATAAGAGATAACAGACATGATTGAGAGAGGAAGAAAACAATCGACTAATTCGATAGTTAGGAAACAATTACAATGCTGCTGTGAGCTTTTGGTGAAGGGACCTTTGCAATGTTGTACAAAGGTTTGTATTTATAGAATTTCATAAGCCCTGTAACTGTTATGAATAACTGCCCACGACTTTGGACCATGTTCCTTGAATCGTGCACATTTTGGATGTCTTCAATTCCACCCTTGTTCAATGATTGACAAGTGTCCTTACTTGGCTGAAAAATTACTATCCATGATCTGGATAATTATCACATGTGTTTTCGGCCTTCAAATTTCAAATAAGTAACCCCCTAAAATTAAGGAAACCGTTTTATCTAGTCTCCTAGAGATAAGTATCTCCTGATATCTCCTGAATTGTAGGGATTTTCCTTTGATTAGCCACTCGAAATCTCCTGCCACATGTATGGTCCAGATATGGTACAAACATTGCCCCCCATAAACTCTATTTTTTGAAAATGAAGTGATAAAAATGGAGTTTAAAAAGATAAGTCATAGCAAGAGTTCTCAAAGAAGAGGAGATAACGACTATAAAGAAGATGCCGTTATCAATAACATGTGGCAGAATTAAAGTGGCATGGTAATTAATGGATAATAGAAAACGCCGGAGAATCCGTAGGGGAGAGTTATCTCCACGCGTCTGAGTATAACCCTTATAAATAAAACGCAAGAAAGAGAGAGGAAAAGATCCACAGTAACAAAATTTTCTCTCTCTAACTTTACCTGTTCACCGCCATAATCAAAAGCAAGTTACCAAGGCGACACTGCGAGCTCAAGCTTCTGTAGAAAGTGAGAAAAATCCGGGCACAGTGATGAAGAAACTGATCGAAGAAAAGAAACCCGATTTCATTGATAGAGCACTATTCCCAGTCCCCAAATACGATGACAACTCTAGCCATTCGTCTAGGTTCGATAAACATGCGGTAGGTCCTTGCTTCCTTCTTGATTTCCCTGATTATTTGAAAAAATTTTATCCCCATGATGAACCCCTTCCTCTAGTTCGACCTAAATGGAAACTAAACTGGGAGAATTTTTACAAATCAAAACCCTTCAAAATCTGGGTTAACTCCAGCCCATAATATGACAGTTGGCTAATTAGGGTTGAAAAAGCCAAGAAAGAAGTCTGGAAAAAATCAGGGATTTATAATGCCATTATGACGAGTTCTAAGATGCCATAACCAGATACCCCATTGTTGAGTGCTTTAGCTCTTTTTTGGTACGAATGCCTTTCACTTTCCATGTGGCATGATGACGCCTACACTTCAGGATGTGGCCTTTATCATTGGATTACGCCCACATGGAATAGAGGCTAATGATGCCTTAGAGCCTCCGAAAATAAGTTTTGAATATCCAAAGAAGAAAGACATCACATTTAAAATCTTCTTAGAGCACAACGTTGTCACTGATCCTGATGAACCTATGTCAGAAATGGAGCACATCGCCTTCTTGGTATATTGGTTAAACAAGTTTATCTTCTGCAGAAGTGCCTTAAAAGTGACCAAAGACTACACGGATTTGGCTAAGGCACTATCTGTTGGACAGGAGATAGTCGTAGCTCCTATATTCTTAGCCCACTTTTGCAGATGTATGAAAGAGTTGATTGAGCATAAAATCTCTAGCTGCACTGGGCCATTATGGCTATTACAATTTTGGGCATGGTCTTATTTCTCTGCGTTAGCTCCTGTGGAAACTGAGCACCAGAAGAAGAAGAAGAAGAAGAAGAAGAAGAAGAAGATAGGAGAAGCAGAATTCTGTGGATTTCATTTGAAATCTCTGGCCCCAAATGAACATACGTTTGAGGAGTGCTTCTCCTACTTTTACCAGCTAGGAGAAGATCCAATTCCAACTTTCTGGACCCTCTTTGAGAGAAATTCCACTTGCCCAGAATGGTTGAGGGTGAAAACAAAGGACTTGAAGTCTGATGATCCAGAGCAAAAAGCAGTATGGGTCAGCTTTCTAACAGTAAGAGATTTGCCTTATGGCATGTGCTCCTGGGCTCCCAACAATAAATGTGGGGCAGAATACTATCATCCAGGGCAATTTGCAAGACAGTTTGGACTAACCCAGTTCACATCGGTGCCTCCTTATCGAACAAGGAATTCAGCTTTGAAGGAAAGGATGATATTGGATGTAGAGGAAACCAAAAAATTGGCTGAACCAAATGCTGATATGTTGGAGAATTTGTTCAAGCTAGTTCCATTCCCTGAGTTTCCTGCTACAGCGAGCGCATTTGGAAATTGGTGGAGCCCAGAATTATTTACCCAAATGTCAAACCATTGGAGGCTGTGCTTGATAAAATATCTCCATAGAGGGTTGAAACGTCTTCGGATGATGAAAAGAAAGTGGAATCTCAGGCTGAGGAAACTTGGGGTGTTTTACTTTGAACTAGTGATCAGGAGAAACAGAACTAGGAGGTTTGACCGTCCTAGGATGTCCTTCCCTTGGTGCAGTAATAACCAAATAATTCATCTTCTTCTGAATTATAGAATTATCAGTCTGAAGACGATTGAAAACAGACACACGCTTCTGTGGAATTCGATTAGGAGAAAGAGAGGAATTAACTTCTCGAGGATGTTTAACCACCACGCTCTTCAGACGATTAGGCTTCTCTGGCCTATTTTGACCGCACTCTTTGCATTGATGTGAGTCAGCTTTCTTATACGGGAAACCTTTGTGACTGCGAATGACCTCCTGATCCCACCAGATAGGAAATGACTTGTGGTCAACAGAATCATCTGAGTCATTGTGAACTTGTTTACCCTTGGCTTCACGAGTGGGGGCTCCTAAGGAGATCTTCTTACGTGGAGCAGTTCTAGGGGCCCCTCTAATATCAACATGCACCATGTTTGTGGTGAAATCTGCAGGAAAAGGATCTTTATCGACCGCCATACCCTTCTTTGGTGCTTCTGGGAATTTGAAATCCCTTTTGTCAATACGATCTTGAATATCATTTCGGAATGAAATGCAGTTCACCATTGTATGATTCCAGGAGTTATGATACTTGCAATATTCCTTCCCTTTGATTTCAGCTAGGGGAGGAATTTTGTGACCAACAGAAAAACGTATCAACTTATCTGCCATGAGATGGTAAAAAATTCCCTCCGCCTTTGTGATATCAAATTTATAAGATCTGGAAGTTTTAGGGGAAACCAGAGAACCTTGAGCCTTAGTAGGCTCCACTTTGACAAATGCTTTGCAGGCATATGGCTTCTTGTTGATGGTTTCAGCCACTGCCACCTCCTGGATATCTACTGTTTCAGTAGTTGCAACTTGATAATTTGGGTCTCTATAGTAAGTCCCCTTTGAAGCATTTCGCCTATCCTGATCTTTTGTCAACAACTGCTCATAACGAGTGGCTCTTGCAGCCAACTCAAACAAATCCTTGAAAGCTACATCCACAAACTTTTTCTGTAATTCTAAACAGAGGCCATTTTGAGCCAGACGAACATACTCGGTCTCGGGTAAAACCACTTTACATTTGAAACGTGCAGTTTTAAACCGAGTAATGTAAGTTTCAGCAGGCTCTCCAGGTGCTTGATAGACTGGAGAGGTCAGCCAAAGTAACCTCTTGTTCAGTACGATAAAACTGTTTTTGAAAAAGTTCTTCTAATTGAGTCCAACAATGGACCGAATTAGCAGGTAAATTAATATACCATGTGAATGCAGTTTCAGTTAATGAGTTAGGAAATAACCTCATTTTCAGAAATTCATTACTTGCTGCCTCACCACATTGAACAGTAAAGTGAGCAACATGTTCCACCGTGGATCTGGTATCTTCTCCAAAAAATTGAGTAAAATCTGGAACTTTATAACCCTTAGGAAATTCAACACGATCCAAGGCTTCATTATACAGTTTCTTGTAAATTAGATGACCAATTTTCTACAATGCAAGACCAAATTGGTCTTGAACATACTCAATCACCTACTCCTTGATCAATAATACCTGATTTTGAGTTTGAGGAGTAGGTAATAGTCCGCCAGGTTGATTTCCATGAGATCCAGTAGCAAACAGAGGATTTGGATCCTTCCATTGTCCTGGAGCAGTATTAATATGAGTAGATGCTCCTAGTTTCAACTTCCCAACGCCAGGAGATTCTTTTTGCCCCCAGGTGGATGAGAAGGAGAATTTGAAGAAGATGCCTGGTAACCATTCAGGACAAAACCTTGAGGACCAGGCATTTTAGGAGGATTGTTATTAGAACCTGCGCCTGTTGCCACAGAAGCAACTAGACTGAGTTTGTCAGTCAGGAGCATCATCATATCCTTGATAGTTTTAGTAAGATCTTCCTGAGACTCCTTCATCTTCTGCAGTGGACCGACAATGGACTTTGTCAGGTCCTCTAATAAATCTGAATAAATTCTTTTCAAGCAACAGTGATAACATAATTAAGAGGAACTAAGTTATAAATGTTCGAATGCCTTGAACAAGGACTTCAACAAAAAAAATAAAAGTAGATTACATAGAAAAGAGAGAGGAGAAAGAAGAGAAAGACAGGAGATAAGAGATAACAAACATGATTGACAGAGGAAGAAAACAATCGACTAACTCGATAGTTAGGAAACAATTACAATGCTGCTGTGAGCTTTTGGTTCGTGGACCTTTGCAATGTTGCACAAAGGTTTGTATTTATAGAATTTCATAAGCCCTGTAACCGTTATGAATAACTGCCCACAACTTTGGACCATGTTCCTTGAATCGTGCACATTTTGGATGTCTTCAATTCTGCCCTTGTTCAACGATTGACAAGTGTCCTTACTTGGCCGAAAAATAACTACCCATGATCTTGATAATTATCACATGTGTTTTCGGCCTTCAAATTTCAAATAAGTAACCCCCTAAAATTAAGGAAACCGTTTTATCTAGTCTCCTAGAGATAAGTATCTCCTGAATTGTAGGGATTTTCCTTTGATCAGCCACTCGAAATCTCCTACCACGTGTATGATCCAGATATGGTACAAACAGGAGTATAAGGGCAAAATGGTCATGCTATGTCATGATCACCATGCTTGTTCATTTTAATAGCTCTTAGCATGTTTTCATGATTTTAATAATTGGGACCATTGAACGGGTAAATATTTCTGGTCAATGCCACTTATTGGTAATCCTCCCAAGAAAACTCTCATTGAAAGCCAAGAAGTACAAGCATAATGGCTAAGAGCCACATCTTAGAACTTAGCTTTCAGAGCCCACTCCTTCAAAAAATTCCTTACCGCTGGGTTTAATACTTTCATAGGCCAAATAAACCAGCAAAAAATGTACTTTTAAGGTAAGTCTTCCCCCAAAACAGGGAAAAAAAAATATCTTGCTCTTTTGTCATCCACCTGTTTCCCTTCGAAAAAGAAAAGATAGGAAAAGAAACATATATCTGTTTGAGGGGAACTTTATGATGTCATATTTTAGAATAAATAAAATTTAGTTAATAATTTTGTACTTTTTACATAGCTCTCTTCAAGACGAATAAATAATCTACAAAAAATTGAATAAAAAGGAACAAATATAGAATAAATTAAATGAAGATAAAAAATAAATCTGCTTATATAATTATTAAGTCAAAACACCCAGGGTTGCAACCTTTGATAGTTTTACTTATTATTAATTTTTTTTATGGAGTTGTTTGAACTTGTACTTCAAGTACCATCAACTTTGAATCAACGAATGTAGGTTACATGATCATGACCTAACCTGACTTGATGACCATGTCAAATGAATGATGGGAATTGATTTTATGGTGTCATATACATGTTGCTTTCTCCATTAGATAAAAAAAAAAGTGTGTGAGAGAGAGATCGGGATTGGGTGTTTGGGAACTTATGCAAAAAACAAAAAATAAAAGCTCCCAAACACCCCCTATATGCTTATTCGATTCCTTGATAAACGACGATTCAAGTTTGACTGATTAATCCGTTTCACACGTGATATATCCTCCTTAAATCAGAATTATAACTTTTGTTTCAATTCTACTTGAAGGATTTATTTAATGGTAAAATCCAAGATAACACATCTCTTAGAAACTATTAGCTACAAAGAACGGTATGAAATAAATAAATTAATATATATATATATATACAACAAGGATCCAGTCCACAC
Source organism: Vaccinium myrtillus (assembly GCA_016920895.1). NCBI lineage: Eukaryota > Viridiplantae > Streptophyta > Magnoliopsida > Ericales > Ericaceae > Vaccinium > Vaccinium myrtillus. The sequence continues at coordinate 25,235,639 of CM029275.1, read as the reverse complement.
CCTTATATCCACACTTTATGTCCAAACCTTCATTTTCCGATCAAATTTTCATGATCCGAACCGTCCAATGTGTTTAGAAGGTGTTTTTAAGGGTTCACGCGAAAAATCAGCAAAACAATGATTGGGAAGGGCTTGATCCGAGCAGTTTTTCATAAAAACTGTATATAACGGGTTTTATGAAAAACTGCTCGGATTAAGCCCTTCCCGGTCATTTTGTTTGCTGATTTCTTGTGTGAACCTTTGAAAACACCTTCTAAACACATTGCACGGTTCGGATCCCGACCTTTTGGCTGAGAAGGGGGTGGTGTGGACGTAAAGTTTGGTCAGGGAGTTCTGACTGGATCCTGACTGATATACAACAATATATATATCCCTTTCTGTAGACGGCATTTTATTCGCATTCCTCGTTCACATTGAATGACACATGCGTAATTTTTAATTCGTTGAATATGAAATACTCAGAAATTACAAAATTTTACAGGCCACATGGACTATTAATCCGGAATCAAAATTAAACAAAAATAACAACTTGTCCTTTCCCCCAAAGATAAATCTGATCATGTTAAATAAGGTCAAGCAAATTCTTAGTATTTCAGAATATATATAGAGCATCCAAACTCGGGCATCACGTTGAAGAAAACAAAGAAAGATGGATATTGTCCACAGACGCATTGCCAAAAAGTGGAGGCTTCTAAATGGAGAAAACAATTGGAAGGGCTTGTTAGATCCTCTAGACATCGTTCTTCGACGATACATAATTCACTATGGAGAAATGGCTCAAGCAACGTACGACACCTTCCTGTCCGATAAGGTATCGAAATACGCTGGAAGAAGCCGGTACACAAAGAAGGATCTCTTTGCTAAGGTTTTTCTAGAGCAAGGCAATCCATTCAAGTACCAAGTGACCAAATATTTGTACGCGACTTCCTCAACCCCTCTCCCCGATGCATTTCTGGTTAAATCCTTGTCGAGGGAGGCATGGAGCAAGGAGTCAAATTGGATAGGGTATGTAGCGGTGGCCACGGAAGAGGGGAAGGCGGCTCTGGGGAGGAGAGATATTGTGGTGGCTTGGAGAGGGACAATCCAGGCCTTGGAATGGGTAAATGACTTGGAATTTGCTATGGCTCCAGCTTCGCAAATACTTGGTGAGGAACATGATCCAAAGGTGCATCAGGGATGGTACTCTATCTACACTTCTAATGATCCAAGATCACTGTTCAATAAATCTAGTGCCAGAGACCAGGTAATTTATTACTCCCTCCATCCTAAATTATTGGTCCTGTTTGGATCAATGATATTTTTAACATTTTAAGAACTTAGTATAATACAAAAAAGAATGGCATATCCTCCGTTTGTTTTCTTATTTTCACAAGTTTTTGGGTCTAATAGCTTAAGATAGCACCGAGCTATGTATAGAAACAAAAATGACAAAAATCAAATTCGCGGGTGGGAAGATATGGGATTCCTTCAGACGGTTGGGCCTGTTCTGGCGACGATTGGGTGAAAGAAGTCCTATCTTCCGTTCATCGCATCGATATCTGAACATGACAAACAATTTGGGACAGATGATTATCTGTGAATAATTCTATTTTCCATTAACATTGGTAACATTCTTTAACCGTCTCCTATTCAGGTTATTGCCGAGATTAGGAGACTTGTGGAACAATACAAGGAAGAAGACATCAGCATAACTATAGCTGGCCACAGCTTGGGAGCAGCAGTTGCAACCCTAAACGCAGTGGATATAGTTTTCAATGGAATAAACATACATGGAGGCCAACCATACAAGGTCTTTCCAGTGACAGCCTTTGTGTTTGCAAGCCCTAAAGTTGGAGATTCTGGCTTCAAAAAGGTCTTTGATGGACTTAATGATCTTCGAATACTACGAATGCGCAATGCTTTGGACATCGTTCCAAATTACCCTTTTGTAGGTTTCCCAGAAGTAGGCGAAGAATTGGGTATTGACACCACAAAATCCATGTACTTGAAAAGCCCTGGGAATTTGTCAAGTTGGCATAATTTGGAGGGGTATTTGCATGGAGTTGCGGGAACACAAGGATCGAAAGGAGAATTTAAGTTGGAAGTGGATCGCGATATCGCGCTTGTTAACAAGTCTATTGATAGTTTGAAAGAGGAATATGGTATACCCATATCGTGGTGGTGTACGATGAACAAGGGGATGGTTCAACAGGCTGATGGATCTTGGAAGTTAATGGACCATGAGACAGATGATGGTTTTTGAATATTCACCTTCGATTCACAATTGCCAGTGACAATTATATATATGCAGTTAATTGATAAACTCACCGAGAAGAAGTTTTCTTTAATTTTGTGTGTTATTAGTTCACAGAATTAGGTGGATTGTTATGTCGATCATCTTATGTTTTATTAGTACAATAAACTTGGTTTGTGGTTGTTACGTATAATATGTTATTGGCCTAGTTAAATGAGTTCTATTTCCTGTTAGCTCCATCTTGTTAAATTTCTGATGGCCAAAAAGTAATTGGTATTTGTATCACAAGGCTAAAATTGTCGACAATGGGACAAGTGGAATAAAGCGTGTAGATATCATATCACAAAGGCGAGTGATAATGCCACTACAAGAAATTTGGCATTTAGCGAGGAAATTTTTAGCGTGGAAACCAATTTCCTCGCTAAAGTTCGAATGATGAATTTTTTTGCGTGGAAGTCATATTTTCCTCGCCAATACCTTGTCGCTAAAGAGTATTCGCGAGGAATTTTGAGAATTCCTCGCTAATTCTTCCCGCAAAAACAAGGCGCGAAATTTTTATGTGCGCGGGAAAATTATTTTGCAAGGAAATAAATATTTTCCTCGCGAAAAGGCAGTAAACATATTGCGAGGAATTATTTTATTCACAAAAAAATTGGTTATTTGCAAGGAAATTCAAACTTTCCTCACTAAAAGGTAATAAATCTGTTGCGAGGATTGTTATTTACCACAAAAAGTTCATTATTTGCGAGGCAATTAAATATTTCCTCGCTAAAAGAAAACACACATATTGTGAGGAACTTTTAAACATTTTGCAAGGAAAATGTATTTGTCGCAAAAAGTTGTTTATTTGCGTGGAAATTTGTGTTTCCTCAGGGAAGGCTGAAAGATGAGGTTTTTTGCGTGGAAGTCTTATTTTCCTCGATAATTCTTACATGGCGCAAAATTTCCGTGTGGCGGGAAAAAGAATTTTGCGAGGAAATAAAACATTTCCTCGCAAAAAGGTCGAAAACATTTTGCGTGGAACTGTGTTTGTCAAAGAAAAAAAGGTTATTTGCGAGGAAATTCAATATTTCCTCATTAAAAGTTAGTTCTTTGCAAGGAAATTGAATTTTTTGTTGCCAAATGCCTAAGCAATGTTTTGCAAGGAAATGTAATTGCAGTAAGAAACGTGGAATTGATTAAGGGATATACTAACCTTTAATGTTAATTTTGAACGATTTCAAAAAATGGTGGAACTTTATCTTGATATTAATATTATATTTGCAAAAAATTGTCTAGGTTTTGCGAAATATGGATTAATTGAATCATTCATACGAAGAATAAAATTAATATTGTGTTTGTTAGACACTTGACAAAACGAAAAATATCATTTCCCAAATGAATTTGGGTCCCGATGAAGGGTCTTTTTAGACCCAAGCGAGCCAAAAATTTACATAGATGATTTAATCAATAAGGACAACGAAATCAACGATCTCGATTGTGATGATTGTGTTACGGCTATGTGGCTACTATACATTCAACTAGTACACAAGACTTAGTTTACTATCAATTGCGTCTTGATAGAGGGGTTTTCTAAACCCGATCGAACCAAAAATTTATATGAACGCTTTAATCAACAAGCACAACAAAATCAACGATCTCGATCGTCATGATTGTATTGTGATCGTGAGGCTATTGTACATTCAACTACTACATAAGACTTAGTTTAACAAGAAATATGTTGAACATAGAGATTCTAAAGGTCATTGCCAAGCCAATCTCTACAATGATCGATCTGAACCGTTAGGATTGCACCTTGTACTTATTCATTCATCTTCAAAAAAATTGGAGATCATCAAATGTCAACAACTATATGATCAGCCAACATTAATGAGTTAAGAGTCATTAAAAGTCCTTCGGTGCACCACTCGAGCCCCACTTGAGTTTTTTTCTTTTTTTTTCTCTCTATCGGAACAATTTATCTTTTACAAAATATGGATTAGATTATTTTGCACTAGAATGATGTTAATCACGTATCATTAGGCATTTGATCGGTTGGAATTGTTATATTATTAATGAATTTACGTGTCGACGAAAGGGCTTTCTGAATTCGATTGAGCGAAATATTTATGTGACTGATTTCATGAACAAACACAATGAAATTAACGGGCTCGATTGTTAAAATAAATGGGTTATTTCGATTTGTTACATAAATATTAGTACCAATAGTGTCCACAACGAAATTAATCTCACAAAATGAAAATCATCTAGCGAGGAATATTTTTTGTCGTCATTTCCCAAAAATTTCTAACTGGGCAATCAGCAAATATGGCGGGCTCAGTGGCGAAAAAATTGGCGGGTCTGAAAAAAATAAAGTAGGCAAAAAGGCAAGAAACGACATTGCAGAGAGCAAAGCTTCGATGAATCCGCCATAAGCTCGCTCGCAGCGCAATCCCATTCTACCAAGGTTCGATCAATTGCTTTTCCATCTCTCCTCTGACTCTTTAGTCTCTTGAATCTCAGATTTGAGGTAAGGCTGTAAGCTTCCTATCTGTTCAAATTTTTGGGCAAATGTCATGTATGTATATACACAGACACATATAATATTGGTGAGTACTTTTATTTGCTTCTTTATTCATCAATAATGACAAGAAGAAGGTGAAAAGTAGTTAGATTAAGAAATCAAAGAACCAGACCCAACTTTTGAGTAAAAGACAACCCTCGTTAACATATAATGCCTAATATATTCCAAAATCTAACGTTATACAGCATCTAATCTATATTATACTGTATTTTGCTACTGAAATATGGATATTTTAGTGGTGAATGAGGGGAATAGAAGAGAATCTTTCGGTAAACAAACTTTAAGGGATTCCACTTATAAGTTATTACTTAACCATTAATTTACTACTTTTTCTAGGTGTACATATTTGTGCTTGTATGTTGCTCTCTCCGTCCCAATTTAAGTGTCCCCGGGAAAATGTGTAGTTTCTTGGACGTAAAAAAATGTATTTTCGTATAATTAAACGGCTCATTGAACACTTAAGTTTGTTGTAAAGAATACAAAAAAAAAAATTATAAAGAGAAACATATTTTGTTGGAATTTGAAAATGCACATCTTCTCATAGTGGAAACTTAAAATGGGACAAGGGGAGTAGTACTTTTTGGGGCAAAGGTCGTAATGCCATCTTTTTTCTCAATAATTGTTTTGTAGGTTTTGAGTCAAATAGATTGAACGCAGTGGCGTACTTTTGGGGCTTAAGATCAGGTATTGCAGGATTCTTTTTTCTCTCACTTTCTTCCAATTTGTTTTGTGACACCAGTACTAGTTTTGCTATGGATTTGTCGATTACTTGTATTCCTCGCAAGTATTGCTTGTTTCCTTGACTCATTGATTTATCAGGTGCATCGATTCATTGACGCGAGAAATCCAAGTGCATGTGCATAGATCATAATCCATGTTTCATGACTAGTCTTTCTTTCTTTCTTTCTTTTTTTTTCAATGTTTTGTTAGCTCGGGTAAGGACAAAATAAATTTAAATGTCGAAGTGTTGTAGAACTCAACTTATAGTTAGGTTCCACTTCTAGTCCGGACTCCGGACTTCCGGACCTCCGTGATCCGAGCATTTTTTTGACGATCCGATCCGTCCAATGTGTTCAAAAGGTGTTTTCAAGGGTCCACGCGGAAAATCTTCAAAAAAAAATACCGGGAAGGACTTGATCCAAGCAGTTTTCGCAAAAAATATATATTTACAGTTTTTGCGAAAAATGCTTGGATCAAGCCCTTCCCGGTATTTATTTTTGAAGATTTCCCGCGTGGACCCTTGAAAACACCTTCTGAACACATTGGACGGCTCGGATTTTCCAAAAATAATTTGCAACACAAAAAAATCACTTTTTTCTTATTAACGGGAGGGTTTGGACTAGAAAATTTCCCCTTATACTTATTTCCATCTCATGAATTGGTAAAGGATATGGTTTGATATTCTACTTATTTGTAGAGTTATAGACTGACTTGTTCATCTTTATGTTCAACTTATAGTTATAGAAGGTTTGATATTATAGTCAAAGTTACTCATTCAACCTTCAAATAATTCTCTTAATAATTGATTTTGTTGCATCTTGATATTTGCACTATCTTGTCAAATTATGCTTATATACACATGTTCGCTTCACTTTCCTTCTAGATATACTATCGCTTCAACTAAAAAGTAGTTTTTCTTTTAGTTCTAAGGGGCTTAAGATGGATAGGAGTTGGATGGAAATTCGTAATAGAAGGCACCCTTTGTACGTTCAAGGAGTGAAAGAATTTATCAAATTTGCGATTGATCATATGCCACTTGGCCAAACTCTCATTCGGTGTCCATGTATAAGATGCAACAATTTCAATAAGATGATTCTGGATGAAGCTGAGGAACATATGTATGCGTGGGGTGTAGTGGTGGGGTATAGTAGATGGGTCTATCATGGGGAAGAATTTGATCAAGTATACAATGGCCATGATAGTCCTACAATCGAAGAAGAGAGTATCATTATAGATGAAATGCAAGAAATATTAGATGATGTACGTGTAGAACAATCCACAAATGATGGGACAGATTCCATCGCTACAGGCCATGGTTCCGATATGCCTAATGACTTTCAAGGGGAAGGGGACAGATTTGCAAGGTTAATGAGGGATGCAGAGAAGGAACTTTACCCAGGTTGTCAAAAGTTTTCAGTTCTGTCTTTCATTGTGATGTTGCTCCACATAAAGATTATTAGTAAGTGGAGTAACAACTCATTTGATATGTTACTGAAATTACTAAGTGATGCATTTCCTCATGGAGCTACAATCCCAAGAACTTACAAAGAGGCAAAGAAAGTAATTCGAGATTTGGGCCTTCACTACGAGAAGATACATGTATGTAAGAATGATTGCGTACTCTTTTGGAAGGAGTATAAATTTGAAGACAAGTGTTCTTCCTGCAACACACCAAGGTACAAGTTCCAAGAGGGAAAGCGTAATCGGGTTCCTCACAAGGTGTTAAGGTACTTTCCCATCAAACGAAAACTAAGGAGATTCTTTATTAGATTATTGTTTCTCTAGGAAATCATGATAGGATTATAAAGGAAATTAAGCAATTAGCAACGGGTCTTTTTTGAGGATTAGCTAAAAGAATTCCATTGCAATATACATTTCCTCGCTCAAAGATCTGTCCTTGCGAGCTACAAGTTTCCTCGCTAAAAGATATATTCTTCTTGCGAGTTATAAATTTCCTCGCCAAAAGGTCTATCCTTTATGCGCATCAAACATTCCTCCCTAAAAGATGTTCTTGCGAGCTATAACTTTCCTCGCCAAAGGATCTATCCTTTTTGCGATGAAGAGATTTCCCCGCCATAAGATATCCTTCGTGCGAGCTATGTATTTCCTCGCTAAAAGATCTAATCTTTTTGCGAGGAAATACTTTGTCACCAATAACATATTTTTGGCGAGGAACGGCACACTTTTAGTGAGAAATTTGTCTTCCATTAGTGTCCAAATAATTTCCTTGGTAAATGGTGCTCCAAATATCGACAAAAAAAATTCCTCGCAAAAACTTGGCTATTTGTGACAAAGTATTTCCTCAGTAAAAGATCTAATCTTTTTGTGAGGAAATACTTTGTCGCCAATAACATATTTTTGGCGAGGAACGGCACACTTTTAGTGAGAAATTTGCCTTCCATTAGTGTCCAAATAATTTCCTCGGTAAATGGTGCTCCAAATACCGACAAACAAAATTCCTTGCAAAAACATGGCTTTTTGCGAGGAAACAAAAAATTCCACGCAAAAAAGAATCGGAGACTACCTATTTGCGAGGAACCGGCGACAAATGATATTTCCTCGCAAAAGGCCTTTTGCGAGGAAAATTGTGGATTTGGCGAGGAATTATGTTCCTCGCAAAAACCCTAATTTCTTGTAGTGTGCATCGGAAATTTCAGAACATAGAGTGATGTGTGGGTTGGGTTCAAGGGGATTTATTGAAGCAGACAAAAATCATTTTTCGAGGGAGTGCTGCAATACAGGTGGAGGACATTTCAACTTTCAAAATCAAAATTCAAGTGGGGCATTTATGAGGGGAGAGGGTTCGGCCCATTCAGGATACAAGTGGAGCAATAATACTGGTAATAGATATCCTATTTTCCACGAGAGGAATAAGCTGCTAATGGATTCTAAAGTCATGGGCCACATAAAGTATATATGTTTGGGTTCCAAAGCAGAAGTTAATTGGAGGGGAAAACTTTAAGGGTCAAAATGGGGATTCGAAAGGGGAGTCTTCACCATCTAGTTCTAATGAGATAACTGTAGCTGCGATGGGGGAGAACTTGACTGTGGGACAAAATTGTTGTATTGCAATCGCAAAATCTTTTGGCACTACGGATAGAGATACAAAGTTGTTTTAAGAAGAGGTTAATATTGAAAAACTGGAGGGGGATGCTTATGAGGATAAAGGGTCAAACCAAGAAATAGTTAGCGAGTCAGACAAGGAAATTGGCAGGCAGAGTTTAATCGGAGGGGTAGAGCAGGACAAAGAATTAGAGGAGGCTTCACAAGCAATGCATCTAAAAAGGTTAAGGGCAAAAAAGTTGTTGAAGGGACGGTTTTGGTTTTCAAACCGTTTGGAGTTTTTTAGGGCGCAAAGAAGATGTGGGAGTATTAGGATAAAAAATTTGATATTTGGGGCGTAGTCATAGTTTCTTAGGTTTTGCTTGTGTGGCGTTTGGCTCTTTTTGTTTGGTGCTGGTTTTGTAGGTGTGGATCTCATAGTTGGGGTTTTGGTTGTGTTTGATTGTTTGGTTGTCTTTTTGTCAGCCTTCCAATCCTTTAGGTCTCGAGAGACATATGATTTTCGTCGGGTGGGATGCCAACCTCGTTGGTATCGCTCTTCGTTTTGATGCTTTCGCTTTCTCTTGCTCCGTTTAATCTTGTATCTTCGATAATTGATTAATAAAAAATTTTGCCGTTCAAAAAATATATATATATATATTGGAAAGTCAATGTGGAAGAGGTTTGTTTGGCAAAAATTTGATTATTTTGCTGACATAATTTCACCCACGAGAAAATAAATCACATGAGTTTTTATAAGAGGTTCAGACACATTTAACATATAACATATAATTTATATTATATTATTCTAAAAAAACCATTTGATTCCGACTATTTATTTATTTATTTTTTATCGATAACCTTCTCAATGTAAGAAGGGGAAATGTGAATTAATTTTATTTATTTTAGGTTTTGAACAGATTAGAAATCTGGGCGGCTATCTACGTACCCAATTATTGGCTTGTTGAGTTAGTTTGCAATATTTTTTGGATAAAAAAATAAAGTACTTCCACACATAATTTTTTTTACTTTTTTGGGACTAAATTAAACTACTAATAGAAATCTTTAATTTACATTGTTGGCCTGTTGAGTTGCTTTGCAATATCCTTCGGATAAAAAAATAAAGTACTTCTGCGCATAATTTGTAAGGACCAAGTTCCGGAGTTCTTTGTTTTGGCAATTCCGTTTGACAAAACACACATTTACATCGAGTTGTAATTTTTTTTTAGAGTGTCTGTTTAGGTGTGGAAAGGAATCATCTCTTTATGTAATGGTTGAGAGTGCGGTAGTATTTATTTTAGTGGTGAGTTGAGTATGTTATTTTACTTGTTCAGAAGTTGCTCAACGACTTGCTCAAGCAACCTGTCAAGCAAATCTGCTGTTCGTTAGTTGCTCGAGCAACTTGGTTCTTGCTTGAGCAACCGCTATGCGCCTATATATTCGCATCAACTAGGTTAAACGTTTGTTGAGCAGCCACACTTTATTCTCTGCACTCCTACTCATCCTTAAAACACTTGTGGCGGCTAGGGTTTATGGACCTTGAAGATCTTTGAAGGCCGGATGCTTAGAATTCATCTTCAAGGGTTTTAATGCTTCAACAATCAACTTTCAGTTAGAGTTCTTTGGTGGGATTCCAAAAGTATCTAAGGAAGGCTTGTGCGATTCAAGGCGTTGGCGATCAAGATCATTGGGTGCGGTGTACGTGTGACTCGGCAGGTGATACTTAGAACGTTGTGAGGATTTACATAGTTTGGATAGGTATATCTGTAACTGCACAATGAGTATAGTGATTTTGATTCCTTCCCGTGGTTTTTTACCCATTTAGGGTTTTCCACGTATATCTCTGTGTTGTGGGTTTTGATTGCTTGCGTAATTTTCTGCTGGTTGATTTAATTAGTGATTCGCATTCATACTGTTAGGGTTTTAACAGATTTTAAGGGAACCCAGGTTTTTCAATTGGTATCAGAGCTAGCTGCTCCTTCCGTTAGGATTTATTTTCCTAGAGCAGATCCATCATGAGTATGACTATGAATCACGTGTCTAGAAATTTGCCTATACTTGATGCTGATAATTTTGATTACTGGAAATCTAGAATAAAGGCTATAATGAGATCTGCAGGTGAAGAAATTTGGGACTCATGTATTGTGGGGTACACTCGGCCCATGATAACTGTAGAGGACAAACAGGTTAAAAAACCCCAATCTGAGTTATCAGTCGCTGAAAAAGTATTACTTCAGGCTAACAACCGTGCACTTGATATTTTATTTTCTGTTGTTGATATTAATGAGCACAGGAAAATAGCTAACTGTGAAATAGCGAAAGAGGCATGGGACATTCTGGTTACTTGTCACGAGGGGACAGACATGGTTAAGCAGTCTAAGCTGCAAAGGCTTACTACGGAGTTTGAGACCATCAGAATGCAAGAGGAGGAGACATTCAATCAATTTTACTCCAAGCTCATCGCCATCGTCAATAGCTGCGAAAACTTGGGTGAGCCAATTCCTTCCTTTCGTATTATTAAGAAAATTTTACGTTCCTTACCTCCTAGATTTAAAACTCAAGTAACTATGCTGGAAGGTAAGAGAAAATTAAAAGAAAAATCTGTTCAAGAAATAGTTGGGATTCTCCAAACTTATGAGGCTGACCTATTGCAATCTGAACCTGTTCAGCCTAAAGTAAAACATTCTGAGACTTCTATTGCTTTTAAAAGTACTCAGAAAAATAAGAAAGGTTCAGATAGTGATAGTGATGTCGATTTTGAGGAGATGAAAGTTTTTTTCAAACAATTTAAAAATATTATGAAAAAGAAAAATGATAAAGAAAAAGGAGAGTTTTCTAAAAAAATTAAAAAGGAGGGAAAAGGACCACCTGAGGGACCACAGTGTTTTGAGTGTCATGGGTTTGGTCATTATGCCCTAGATTGTGCTAACAAAAAGAAAAAGAAGGTTTTTGTTGCTCAAACGTGGGATGATAGCGATTCTGATGAATCGAATGAAGAACAGGGACGGCAACGAAAATAATGATAGAAACTTTTTGGCTTTCGGAGTTTCCTTAAATCCTAAGGGTCTTTCCGAATCGAGTGGTTCTGAGACGGATAATAGTGAGGCGGAAAGTTGTGATGACATGGATGAGATCAAAGAGGAGTACAACAAACTTCATGTTTTTAGTAAAAAATTGATGAAGGTGAATGATAAGCTTTCTGATAAGGTCAAGAATTTGGAGAATATTTTGAATGAACGCACTCAAGAGAGGGATGAGAAAAATAAAGAAATTGAGCTCCTTCTTGAGAAAAATAAGGCCTTGACTAGTGCGAAGTCTAAGGAGAAATTAGAGGATGATACAAAAACGGGGACCCAAGTATTGGATCATATTCTTTCCATCCAACGGCATCCTAGCGATCGTTCAGGGCTTGGTTATCAAGCGACATCTTCAACTCCGCCAATTGGGAAAGAAGGGACTAATCATAAAGATAAGAAGAAGAATGGTAATGGCGTACAGAACAAGCTCAATTCTCCCACGCCAAAGAAGCAAACGACAATAGTGGTAAACGAACATCCCAAACGCAAGGAGGTAAAAACTAAAGTTATTAATAATGCTAAGTCTCAAGTGTTTACTCCTGTCGTTAAATTTGTACCTACTTGTCATTATTGTGGTATGACTGGCCATATTAGACCGCACTGTAGGAAGATGCATGAATCTAACACTTCACATGATGCATATGTAACTCATTCTTATGGTCATAATAATTTTGTGCCCACTTGCCATCATTGTGGAATTAGAGGCCATATTCGTCCTTACTGTTTTGCCCTTCATGGTTATCATAGGACTCCTCCCCATTACCATAACATGAACAATCATAGGGAGTATTATCAAAGGCCTAGACGTAGGACATCTTCGCATGCTAATTCTACAAAGGTAAACCCAAAGCCTATGCCCATTAAAAAGACTCGTGTTGAAAAGGGCAAGCCTAGACAGATGTGGGTTCGTAAAATGGATTTGGTATCTCCGGTTGATGATGATCTTCACTCTCTAGATGACTATAGTTCACTCGGAGAGGTTGGCCTTGCCTTTTAAGGCTAGAATTAGTTCCATAAACTAGGTTTAATTGATCATGCATATCTTAATACCTAGATTTATGGAGTTTTATAATTTGTTTCATAGTTGTCTTATTTTTGTTTTCTTTGAGTTATTATATAAAAACAAAAACAAAATCATTTTTTTTGTTTTTATTAGTATTTGTATGGATTGAGCATGATAGTCTTCAACGCGTAGTTGAATATCATCGGATTTTATGAACATGTTTATCCGTAAATTTTTATTGCACTTCTTTTTGGTATTCTCCCTGCAAGCAAGAACATTTGAATGTCAATAAACCATGAGTATCCGACATTCTGTACACTTATTCATGGCTATTATGGATGGTTGACAATTAGGGGTCTTGTTCTCATAAACTTGGTCTGTATCTTGAGATTTCTTTTTAAGATTGACCCGTGGTTAGAATTCCAAATGTGATGTTGAAATCCATCCACCAACATTTGTTTTTTGTCTCCATCTCCCCCTCCGAAATTGAGAGAATGAATGACTTGAGGAAAGGGCTACCTATAGGACAAAAGTCCTAGTAGTGTGAAAGCCGCCGATGATAGTGCAAAATACAATGAAAAAAATATTTCCATCGGTGAGGTTATATAAAAAAATGAGAGTTCATACGGTCTTAGTATTGGACCACTTGCTTAGTAACCGGTTGCATTCGGCTCTATCCAGTCCGGACGGTCGCGTCAAACGGCGAGTGGGGTAAAAGAGAATACATTGTAAAAAGAATAAAAATTAGAAGTTGAGGGGGAGCTCCGCAAGTACTTATCAACAAAAAATCATTGAGGACCTAGCTTGGTTTGACTTCTTGAGGGGGAGTCATCTTGATACTCCTATTGTTCATGAGAATATAGGTCCTAAATTGAGCTAACCTGATATCTAGGCCATGGATGCACACACACACTTTCCTCACATGTCGTTGATCATGGTGTGTTGTTTTTCTTCTGCCTTGCATGGTGTTCTATCATCAAGTTGTGTCTTAAAGTTTGGATGTCTTGTTCATTGCATCTCATGATATAATACTTGCGCTAAAACATTCTCATGTTCATATCTTCAAAAAATTTATAATCTTTTAGCATTGAGTTTAATTATGTTTTATTGAGCTTTGCGTGTTTTTAGTACTTTGTCTGCTATTGAGTTTAGGCATCATGCTATTTGTGCTAGTGTTCGCTTCTCTCTTAAATATCTCACTTGGCTGCTTCTCTTGGGCTTTTATTGTTCAATGCACTCCTTTGTTCACATTTATTGCTTAATTGTTTATCCTATTCGCCCTTTGTCATTCCATGTCAAAAAGGGGGAGAATGATGAAAGGGGGAGTAGGTTGCCTACTGTTCTAATATATTTGGATGTTGAGTTTTGTTTGCAGGCTCTCTATAACTCGTTCATATAGGATAGATTGCCTTTGTAGTGTGTTTTGTCATGGAAGTGCCAAAGGGGGAGATTGTAAGGACCAAGTTCCGGAGTTCTTTGTTTTGGCAATTCCGTTTGACAAAACACACATTTACATCGAGTTGTAATTTTTTTTTAGAGTGTCTGTTTAGGTGTGGAAAGGAATCATCTCTTTATGTAATGGTTGAGAGTGCGGTAGTATTTATTTTAGTGGTGAGTTGAGTATGTTATTTTACTTGTTCAGAAGTTGCTCAACGACTTGCTCAAGCAACCTGTCAAGCAAATCTGCTGTTCATTAGTTGCTCGAGCAACTTGGTTCTTGCTTGAGCAACCGCTATGCGCCTATATATTCGCATCAACTAGGTTAAACGTTTGTTGAGCAGCCACACTTTATTCTCTGCACTCCTACTCATCCTTAAAACACTTGTGGCGGCTAGGGTTTATGGACCTTGAAGATCTTTGAAGGCCGGATGCTTAGAATTCATCTTCAAGGGTTTTAATGCTTCAACAATCAACTTTCAGTTAGAGTTCTTTGGTGGGATTCCAAAAGTATCTAAGGAAGGCTTGTGCGATTCAAGGCGTTGGCGATCAAGATCATTGGGTGCGGTGTACGTGTGACTCGGCAGGTGATACTTAGAACGTTGTGAGGATTTACATAGTTTGGATAGGTATATCTGTAACTGCACAATGAGTATAGTGATTTTGATTCCTTCCCGTGGTTTTTTACCCATTTAGGGTTTTCCACGTATATCTCTGTGTTGTGGGTTTTGACTGCTTGCGTAATTTTCTGCTGGTTGATTTAATTAGTGATTCGCATTCATACTGTTAGGGTTTTAACAGATTTTAAGGGAACCCTGGTTTTTCATAATTTTTTACTCTTTTGCACCAAAGAAATTACTAAAAGAGGTCTTTAATTTGATATGAAAAAATTTGAAATATTATGGTCCGAAAAATGCATGTTTTTTTAGATCTTTACGTTGCTGTAAAGATTAAAAAAACGTAAAGATCGAATGATGTAGAGAAAGAACAAATAAAGAGAGTGAAGAATATCTGGTAAGAGAGAAAATGTGAGAAGGATGTTGCAGTGCAAAAGTTAGAGGTCAAAATGGTCTTTTAAGGACAATGATAGGGACGTTTGGAGAAACCACGTCATTTGGGGTATTAGCATATAAAATGATGCATTGAATCATTTCTTATGGTCAGCCCTTTGGGCTGAGTATAGAAAAACCGATCATATAATATAAGCGGCTGTAACACTAAAAGAATTTACATGAATAATTTAATCAACAAGTATAGCGAAATCAATAATCCCGATCGTCATGATTGTGCCGCGGTTGTTTACTATACATTCAACTGCTGCACAAGACTTTAGTTTACTATCATTGTGTCCCGATGAAGGGGCTTTCTAAACTCAATAGAGCCAAAATTGTACATGAATGGTTTAGCTAACAAACACAACAATCTCGATCGCCAAGATTGTGTCTCGATCGTGTGGCTATTGGACATTCAAATGCATCACCAGAAAGCCTTTTGTAGTCGGAAAAACCCCTAAAACCACGATGGCTGCCTTGTTCATATAAACTGAGCACAACCACCATCGAAACCCTCAAACCACGATGGCTGCCTTGTTCATATTAACCGAGCACAGCCATCATCGAAACCCTCAAATCAACTTAGTTCGCTTCTGACAAAGCCCCAAATCGCTTGCTCAAAAATGCAAAATGCAAGCCCCCAAACCCCTTAAAATGATCCCTCAACTCACCTCCATCAAAACCCCGAAAACACCAGCCCGAAAATCCAAAACACCAACCTGTAAACCCGTAACTCGTCGGACCGCAAACCACACCCCCAAATCTTGTCAAATTGCAGCCTTCAAAATCTGACAATCGAATATTGATAGTGCAAGCCCCAAAACACCTCAATCAACCCCTTAAAGCCTCACAAACACCAGTACCATGCCAAAGATCCAGCCCCTAAACGCAACACCCCATCACACGCCGTTGCAGCCACAGAGAAGATAGGAAACACCCAAAGCAGGAAGAATAAAATAAAGCTGAGAGAGAGAGAGAGAGAGAGAGAGAGGAAGGAGAACAAGAACAACAAAAGCTCTCAGAGATCCAAAACAGCAACACAACCTCCATAGTCACCTTTAGCCTTCACCAAAAACGCACTGAGATCTGAGGGCCCATTCAAGAGCACATACACTGAACCTTGAAAAAGCTCCACCGGCTGCATACTGGTGGACCCAAACCCCTGAATCAAAGGCCCAAAAACCCCCCAAGATGCTGCAAAGGGCTAGACATCAGATGAGGAGATCAAGGGATAATAGAGAGAAAACTAGGGGCAGATAGCGTGAAAAAGAGAGGGAGATGGGTTGAGGATGAGGAGGGAGGGAGAAGGTGCTATAGTAACTTTGTTATAAGAGAGAGAGAGAGAGAGAGAGAGAGAGAGAGAGAGAGAGAGAGAGAGAGAGAGAGAGAGGGAGGGGAAATATTGGATCAAATCTATAACTTTGTTAAGCCGCCTAAGCGCATAAAGCCTAGCAATATATGGATCGTTTTTTTTCCCGGTAAATGTCAATTATATACCAAAAACCAAGGTTGAACAAGGGATACTTTCGTTTATAAGAAACAAAACAACAACAATATAAAAAAGACCTCAGTCTTCAACGCCTAAACAAAGCTTGACAACTACACCTATCCACAAGAAAAGGAACTACACAGAATCATATAGTAACTAGTGAAGATCTTAGGAGAAACATTCCAGATACGACACAACTTGGTATTGGAATTGCACTTCTTAATCCTCGGCCAAGAACTAGCCTTGCCCCTAGCATCATCCATAGGTGGCTCTACATAGTTTTATGGGTGGTCATTTGAACACCCTAAAAAAAACCTTAAACCATAAAACCTTAAACACAAAAACCTTAAACCATGACAGTCAAAAAAGGTGTCATGAAACACAAAAGATGACAGTTTTAAAAGTCTAGATTTGTTATGACAGTAAAAAAACGTCATTGAAATATATAAGATGACGGTGTCATCTTTATAATAAACGATGACGGTTTTAAACTGTCATCTTATCTATCCTCCATTCTAAATTTTTTTTCCAATTCTAGTTCGAACATGTGGCTCTCGTGTGGCTGCCCTCACATGACTAACCTGGTATTGGAATTGCACTTCTTAATTCTCTGCCAAGAACTAGCCTTGGCCCTAGCATCATCCATAGGTGGCTCTACATTGATTTATGGTTGGTCATTTGAACACCCTAAAATTATTATTTTTTGTTGAGAACATGTAATTTTTTGTACTTTTATTTAAGTTTTGTCCTTTTTGAATACTCAAGCTAAAAATATTTTAATACCCTTACCAAAAAAAATTGAACTCCACAAAAAAATCAGCCCACCAACCAATCCAATGTGTAGAACCCAATTAAAAGCCATAAGAGGATCCAACCCAATTAAAAGCCATAAGAGGATCCATAAGCTTTTTATATGTTTGTTTGAACAACCTACACTATTGATTTTACATTTTATATCACATGCTAATAATTTTATCTTTAGTTTGTTTGACCGCTTATTAGTGACACTTAACATCCATCAATCCCTTTAAAATTCACACTTTTTGACACGTTAATGTCACTAGGGTGTCACTAAAAAACTCAATTTTTTTGTAGTGTTCCTACACTACGAACATCCATCAATCCATAAAATTCACAATTGAATACCTAATACATTAGCCCAAAACAAAGTACAGACTCTTAATGACAAAAATTAAAAAAATAGAGAGAGCAAAAAGTATCTATTGGTATAGATTCCGTGCTCTGAGATTTTTATGAAGAACAATCAACTCTATATCTCCAAAAAATAAGAGTATACGTCCAAAAGAAAATCCGTGTGAACTTATTAGCCAAATAATTTCCTACAATAAAACCTAATGTGTTTATGTGACTGCTTAATCTTGCTTGGCCTTAAAAATAGAATTCGCCGAGAACAAGTAATTGTGACATATATCTTACGTATTTTCGTATTACTTGGTCTCATTGTTTAAGCTAATATAGAAAAAATTGTGTATATTGGGCTAGTTAATAGATGTAGTATGATTAAGGTAATATTTGAACACCTTGTTCAAAATTTATGGAGCCGCCACTGGTCATAATCCAAAATAGCATAGCAAATGGCATTAATAGTCTTCGCTTGCCTCCTAAAAATCCTAGCATTTCTCTCCAGCTATAAATGGTACACAAACCCAGCTGGGCCTGGAACTAATCTGAATAACATTGCACCCATACCGTAACTACTTCCCTTAATGTTTTGCATTGCCCAAGCAAGCTCCATACTCCAGATGAAAGGAGGCCTCACAATCCCAAATTTCCTCAGAAAATTGTGAACAAATTGTGACAACCATCCGTATATCACTAGGTTTTTTGTGCTATTAGGCTTAGCAAAGTTAGAGATTAGGCTTGACAAAGCCAGTTCATATTACATCATGACACTTGCTTGTCTTTATTGTTTTTGGTCTAGGCAACAGAAATTTTTCAGTAGATGATTGTGGAAGGGGGTCTCTGCACGCCCGTGCACAACATGGTGCAACGCAATCTGGGCCGTCCAAATGTACTTTCGATGGTTCGGATTTAAATAAAACTCTTCCATGGAACAATTTTATTTAAATCTGAAATTCCTGCTACGGTGTAAAAATAAAATCACAAAGCAATAAGTAGGGAATGAATAAAAAATACGAAGAACACTGGATATACGTGGAAAAACCCTAAACGGGAAAAAACAACAGGAAGGAATCAAGCACTATAAAAAAAACATTGTACGGTTACAATCGCACTTACTACACAATTGAGAATCCTCACAATTGACTCAAGAGCGATAGACGAATCCTCGTTCACCGTACCCCGTGCTTGACTGCCGCCGCCTTGAATCTTCAAGCCTTCCGATTATCCTTTCGGAAATCCACCGGAAGCAACTCAATAGTAAAGATTGAAAGTGATTCAAACTCCTTGGAGAAAACTTGGAAGAACTTTGATTGATTAAATCTCCAAGACACAATATAAACTAGTGCCACACAATATTTTTCTCTCTCAAATATGTCGCTTGTGGCTGCTCTCAAAAGTGGTGGCTTGAATTGTTAGCCACACACATTACTTATAGACTTTTGATCCACCAGCGAAATTGGCTCGATCCATTCCTCAGGCCGTGAAACAGAATCAATCAATCAAATTCCCCAATTGACTGATTCCCTAATGATGCCATAAAATGAGCTGAGAATCTCGTGCATTTTTTTATTGCCATTTCCTTCCTTGTTTGAGGAAGATTTTCTTGGTGAAGAAAATCTTTCAATCGCTCTCCAAACTTTCCACTTGCATTGCCGATCAAAAAAAAACTTTCCACTTGCATTGGTCCAAACTTTCCAATAGAAATAATATCTCTCTAGTTTGATTGCTCACAAGCTTTCCAATTGAATAATCATGCCATAAGCTTATAAAATCATGCCATAGAATTTTGTGTTGATCCCGCCATAAAATTCTCTGTTAAAAATCATGTCATAATATCCTCTAATAATCCCGCCGTAAAATCCTCTGTGCAAATCACGTGCGCCTTGACTAACTGCCAACCCATGGTCCTTCGATACAAGACATAATTCCTTCCACAACCTATACAGGCGATCTAAAACAAATAAAAGAAATTACAAATGAATAAAGCGGGATACATGTGAATGTGTGTTTTTGTACATGAAAGTGCCAGCCAAAAGGGAGCTCAGCCTATGGAGCTTACAATCTCCCCCTTTGGCACTTCCATGATAAAACACGCTATAAATGAAAAACCTATCCCTAAACCAAGTATTGGCCTCCTGTTATGCTGCAACACAACACTTATTAAATGCCCACGTAATATTAGTACTCCCCCTTTTTGTCATGGAATGGAATGACAAAGGTTGAGGAAGGGTTGGTGATAAACAAAACAGAAATGCAGCTTTTAGAAACAAACTAATAAGATGGCAATAAACATCGGGTAATATTAGAAAAAGGAGTGATATATCACCGTTAACTAACTCCACATGCACATTAGTCAATACGCCATAATCCATAATATTAGAGTACCACATGCTCCCAACTAAGCCCGACAGGAATTATAGCTTAAGCGCCATATAACCAACTAATGATCGAAAAGAATAGAAAAAGAGAAGAATAAAAATTGCCTTATACCCCTATGGCTGTTTCCTAAACAAAGGACCGAAATTTTTATTGTTTATTTTTTTTATCCCACTGGAGGTTATAGATATTGATACTTAATAAAAACTGATCAAAAAGATCACAACCGTATTTCAAGTACCGAAAAAATATATCATCGAGAATTGAAAAGTTGAAATAGAAAACGAAAAAATAATTAGAGTGCAAGCAAATATCAAAAGTCGATAAAAATTGAACACAAAGGAGTGGCCTATAACCATGCTTGAGCCATTTCTGAAAACTTATTATATCAACTTGGATAGAGCACAAATTTACTAGAGCTCGGGCACAGAGTAAAAATGAAATTATAACCACAGAGCAATTTTGACACACCAACAGTAAAGGGAGTCATCGGTTATGAAATTTGATAAATAAAAACATTTGTAAAAATGCATTCACAAATTGAGAGAATTCAAACATGGATACTTGGTAAGGCATGATGCACATGAGACACGAATCCATGACAAAAGTGCGTGTGTGACACGTCATTAGCCCTCAAGATTGATATTTTCAAAAAATCTCCCCCTCACGAAGTCAAACCGGGCAATAATAAGATATGACAAGTCCAAGCTATAAGAGAGCCACAACTCCCCCTCAATCAATAGAGAATGCCACTGTTATTTATTTATTTTTTTTTAATAATCATTTTTTTTAAATTCACTTTTACCCCACTGCCGTTTGACGAGAACATTCGGACTGGATAGAGCCGGATAGTCCGGTTACTAGGCAAGTGGTCCCAAAAAAAAAAAAAAAAAAAACCTTCACGAGGTCTATTCACCTTTTGACGCGAACGCTTAGGGGGAGAGTATCTCACTCCAATTGTCCGGTTACTCAATGAACGCCCGGATAAGAATATTCAATGAATAGCACACATACTATTTTCTCCCCCTTACTACGACATATAAAGCATGAAGATCACATGTCCATCCGTATTGCAAAAGTGGTCAATCGTCGAGGGAGTATAGAAGACGGATTAGCAAGGTATATGAGGAATAACTAACCTTAGCATGTAATATATATTGGACTTTGACGTGTAGTAGTGGAGGTCATAGAAACATGAAACATGAAGCACTTAGACTTGCCAATGCATGCCATGAGTAAAAGGCAAGTGAAATGTGCATGCAGTGCCACAAATGATGATATTCCCAAAACCCATGGCAATGACCCATTACTAAAAAAAATGTCACAAGAAATCCTTTTTTTTATATTAAAATAATTAAATGTTTTTGAGATTTTTTTAAAAAAAAACTCAATGATAATGACAAAAGATGAAGTTAGACAGAAAAACAAGAATTTAAACAAAAAATAGCTCTAGGAACAAGGAAAAAAGAAAAAGGAAAAAAAAACTAGATTATAGAAGTAAAAACAAGCGTTTCAAAAGCAAGATTAACTCCTCTAGATGATCCAATGTCATTTCAAGGGTTGATAGAAATATTAACTCGAGGTCTCAAGTCTGACTTCTTCACCCAAATAGCTTTGGTTTTAACTGGAACAACTTGACTCTGTTGGTTAGACATATGATTAAGAGTCATGCTCTTAGCTGTCATGTTCCTAGTATTAGCATATTTAGTGTGACTAGACCAAGATTTCTGAATATTTTCATGTATGCTGACAACTTTGTTGAATATGACTGCGCGAAAAGGAGGATAGTTGTGCAATTTGAAACACTTAGGTCTAATATGACCTCTAACATCACAGTAATGGCATATTGGAACAAATCTAGCACTATTAGTTTTCTTCATAATAAGAGATGTATTGACAGATTTACCGTTCTTTGGTGCCGGATATGTATTGACAGACATACTGCTCTTAGGTGCCGGATTTACTTCTTTAGGCTTTACCCAATTCGTTTTATCTCCATATTGTCCCGTTGATAAGCCTTCATGAAATCCAGGTCCGAACTTGTCACTTGATGACCTTTGAACCTGAAGAATGTCATCTAACTTCTTGGAACCTGCTTTAAAATGCTAAAAAATATCATTAGAATTTGTTATTAACTCCAGCATGCATTTTTTAAACTTTTAGGCGAGCTTAAAATTTGTCTTATTGATTTTCAAACTCTCCTTGTACAGTAACTCATATTTTTCCCTTAACTCATGCATGCCTTCAGCCTCATCAACCTCCTCATTACTACTATCATCTGAAGAGTCATGCTCACTATGATGGGATTGTAAGGAAGCCCCGAAAGCTATAAAATTTGAAATATGCTCTTCCTCTTCTTCAGACTTATCCGAATCACTATCATCCCAGGTTATATTAGCTTTAATCTTCATATTCTTTTTTTGTTTATTCACACACTCATGAGCCAAATGACCAAATCCTTGACATTCATAGCATTTAGGCCCTGAAGGTGTCTCTTTTTCTCTTCTTTTAACTTTTCTAGTAGAAGAACTATTTTTTTCTTTGTTACTCGTTGTTTTGAAATCTAAATCATTGCTAGCCCTATTCTTTTTGAAGAATTGCTTAAAATTTTTAGTGAATAATGTCATAGCTTCAAGATCATAATCATCATCACAATCAGAATCTTTTGAGTACTTGAGAAAGCAATTGGCTTGTTTGAAGGTTTTGTTTTCTAGTTCAATAGATTCAGATTGTAGGATGTCAGCTTCATAAGTTTGAAGTAAACCAACAATCTCCTCAATAGATTTTTCAGACAATTTACGCTTTCCTTCTAACATGGTAACTTTAGTTTTAAATCTTTTTGGTAAAGACCTTAATTTTTTTTTTTATAACTCTAAAGGAATCGATAGGCTCACCCAAAGTCACACAACTGTTGACGATGTGGATCAATTTCGAGTAGAACTCGTTGAACGTCTCATCTTCTTTCGTTCTAATCATTTCGAACTCAGTGGTAAGCCTTTGGAGTTTTGATTCCTTAAGTGTTGCTTTACCCTTGTGACATGTCACTAATATATCCCAGGCTTCCTTTGCTATCTCACAATTCATTATCTTTCGACGTTCAATAACGTCTACAGCACCAAAAAAGATGTCTAAGGCACGATTATTCGCTTGTAGTTCTACCTTTTCTGCAGTCGACAACTCATAATTACTTTTTCGCGCTTGTGCATTTTCTACGGTCTTAGTGGGGTACCTATAACCGTTAATACACGAATTCCATATTCCCTCATCTACAGAACGCATGATGCCCTTATTCTTGACTTCCAATAGTCAAAGTTCTCGCTATCAAGAATCGGAGTACGATTCGAAGGGTCGTTCATATTCGTATTCATGTTCATCATAACTTTAAGGATCCACTCAAGAAACTAAATTCTTAATCAAAGAGCGACCCGCTCTGATACCAAATGAATTTCCTACTACGGTGTAAATAAAATCACAAAGCAATAAGTAGGGAATGAATAAAAAATACGAAGAACACCGGATATACGTGGAAAAACCCTAAATGGGAAAAAACCACGGGAAGGAATCAAGCACTATAAAAAAAACATTGTACGGTTACAATCGCACTTACTACACAATTGAGAATCCTCACAATTGACTCAAGAGCGATAACCGAATCCTCGTTCATCGTACCCCATGCTTGACTGCAGCTGCCTCGAATCCTCAAGCCTTCCGATTATCCTTCCGGAAATCCACCGAAAGGAACTCAATAGTAAAGATTGAAAGTGATTCAAACTCCTTGGAGAAAACTTGGAAGAGCTTTGATTAATTGAATCTCCAAGACACAATAAACTAGTGCCACACAATATTTTTCTCTCTCAAATATGTCGTCTGTGTGGCTGCTCTCAAAAGTGGTGGCTGTAAGTGTTAGCCACATGCATTACATATAAACTTTTGATCCACCAGCGAAATTGGCTCAACCTATGGAGCTTACAAAATCTGAGCCGCTGAATACACCATTGAACGGCTGATATGCTACGCAGCACGGTGCACAACAGCTACTGCGTAGCAAGCCCCCATTCCATATGATCGAAATTTCATCACAACTAATCTTTTAAAGTATGTGTCTCCAGTTCCACAAACTTTGTCTCAAAGTTATGACTACCCCGGTTCCTAAGGCGCGTATGACGACATATATATCTTGAACTTGCTATTTTGGTACAAGAGATGCTATATACACAACCATCCAACCACAAGCCAATCCACAACCCATCAGATACACGTGGGACCCACACACAATTATGAGGTGGACCCCACGTGAATGAGAGGTGTTGTGGATTGGCTTGTGATTGGATGGTTGTGTACGTGTTTGACTCCGAAAAGTAACAAATAACCGCGAAGGCATTAACATAAATGTTAAGGCATGAGCGA
Source organism: Vaccinium myrtillus (assembly GCA_016920895.1). NCBI lineage: Eukaryota > Viridiplantae > Streptophyta > Magnoliopsida > Ericales > Ericaceae > Vaccinium > Vaccinium myrtillus. The sequence goes on along the minus strand of CM029275.1, from coordinate 25,211,097 downwards.
TCTAGAGCGGGCGTGCTAGGACTGAATTGCAGTCCAATGTTGAAAAGGGCTTGTGCCTTCTCAAACTTTGTAGAAGTCTACGTGCCTCTTTTGACTTCGTATCGTAAGTGAATGGAGTGATCTAAAGGGAAAAATCACACAGGTTTGTCGTGCCTTATCGAAAAGGACTTACAATTTCCCAAACAGTTTTGGAAAATGGAACGTAACGAGGTAAAACTAAAATCCAACTTTATTAATGATAATTAACAAAGATAGGATACAAGGAAAGATAAAAATGAGAGCTAGGCTGGGCTAGGCAAACATTGAGCAAATAAACGATAAAATTCATGCTAGTGGAAGGATAAATCTTTGAGAAGAGTGGGTTTGTCAGCGTTAGCTTGTTGGTTGAGGAACCCTTAAACCTTCTTCGTTTCTTGTATTTATAGGCCAACTTGCTCCATGATCTTAATGCTTTGATTTTGAACTTCCCACCTAGAAGTTGGTTGTACTGTTCAAGATGATCTTCATCTAGTTTGTTAACTCCTTGTGTTATCCGTAGACCAAACTTTTCCCTCCCAGCGTGACAACCAATGACTAAAGAGTCCATACTCCTCAAGTCTCTTTGCTACATTATCCCCGTAACCTCTTTTCCTTGAAATATGGGTGACCAAAGGCTGATGAGCCCAGGCCACTGTTGCCTCTATCTCTTATACAGAGAGAAGGCGGGAAATATCTCCTAACTTTGTGGGAATTAGTTAGAGATAAGTCCTTGAATTATCTTTCCAATAACTAATCATTTATATTTTAAATGGCTTCAAAAGATAAATTAATTTATCTTAAATATGGACGGTATTGGATCAAAGCGGGTTTAACTATTAAAAAAGAAACCAATTGGGCTTTTATTACTTGCATGGGCCAATGGTAATTATATTAGTCCCGCCCTCAATTATTCATTATCAGGTCTCCAAGACCCAATTTACCCTTCTCGGCCATTTGTTTGGCCTGTGGCTAAATTTATCAAATTTGGGTGTAAAGAGTACATAGTATTTTTGTTTTGGTACACGCATTATTGATCTTGTTACTAGACTAATTAAGGGTAACACCAATTCCTTTAATTAGTTCGACTTTTTTTTATTTCTGTTTTTTTATTAGAGTTGTTTGTACTTACACTTCAAGTAGCATGGGCGTTGAATCAAAGAATATGTATGTTCAATACGATCATTTTAGGTGACTACACGACCATGTCAAGCTAATGGTTCTCATCATCCATCCGGTGTGAGGAACTTTATTTATTTTTGAACAGAAAAATGGAATTTATTAACCTTTGAAAGGGTACAAAGATTAAATAAGGTGCAAGACGGGATTACAACGAGTGTGAGGAATTTATGGTGTCACAAATGAACTTGGTTTTATATGTAAATTAGTATTTAATTTCAACAAATGAACTTATATGTTCAACTTCATTTAGTTACTATTTGTTTTTCATTACATAGTCAACATCTTCTTCCCCAACTCCGGTCACAATGTTCGACGTGGGTCGCACGAATTTTCTGGCCAACTTTCCAGCTTCGGCCAACATTCCGGCTCCGTCAACTTTATGGCGAACTTCCGGTGCCATCGATTTTCTGGCAAGCTTTCCGGCACCGGCGATGATGCGGCGGGAAGAGAGAATTTATTATAATTTAGTATAAGAGTATCTTTGTCCAATTAAAAAGAGGAGTGAACCTCACACCTTAGAAATCACTCCTTGCCCAAAATGGAGTACAAACTAATGGATCCTAACCCTTGCCCAAAATGTTAGTGGACTAGGTCTTGGTTCAAACATCTATAGTGTACCTTAGACCTTTTCCTTCACAAAAAATTTCCATAAACTTTCTTAAAGAAAGGGAGTCCAATTGATTTCCTTTGAATGCACTAATTAATTTGGCAATGTAATTTCCTCGCGGATTCCAGGCTGTGAAAATGATGCATGTCCAAACTTAATAATTGATTACTACACACTTCGTTTTTTCTCTTGGTAAAACATCAAAGCAAAAGACTTTTGGGCAAATCCATCAGTTTGGCCTATCTCCTTTCTAAAAATGAAAAAAAATAATTTTAATATTGCTACCAACTATAAATTGCCATTACCTAATATTGGGGTATAAGTGCCAATGGGTGGTTAAGATTTCCAACATTTCCCGAGTTGAGAATTGGGTAGAATTCTTGATAAAATAATGTTTGTCTCAACGGGGCTTATCTAACAAGTTTTCTTGATGACCACTCTTAGGAGAATTCCTAGCAAAAGACTTTTGGGCAAATCCATCAAGTTACCAGCTAACTTGATGACCAAATCAAACTAATGATTCCCATTATCCATCACTATCCAAGATCCATTTGGTGTGAAGAACTTTATGGTTGAATCATCTACATAATAGTATATAGGTGTATCTATATTGCTTTATCTAGTTAATTGGGATAAATTTATACATGGAACTGTGTCTATATATAACTACTAGTATTTCCTATAAATATATATTGTTTTTTGTGCAATTAGAAAAAATATTAATTTCGACAGAGAGAGATGCTTATACGGTTCATTGTGAGGGGTCCCATTACGAAACAGCCCACAACTAAAGCATGGATAACTGATCACTTTCAGACATTCGTAAGTTTTGTTTTACATGATCGTAGTGTATGACATTTGTACAATTTTCAGAATGAATCCGACTATGTGTACGCACATTTGTGCACGGATCATCATGCATGTAGCGGGTCCCAAAAAAATTTCAAAAAAATACCATAAATTTTAAAATATAATTTTAGGGGGCCCCATAAAAAATCAGCTCAATTGGATATCGGCAAGTATGTTTTCTAGATTCACAGGGACGAATCTGCTGTTTCGTCCCTGTGAATCTAGAAAACATATTTGCCCATATCCAATTGAGCTGATTTTTTACGGGTCCCCCTTAAATAATATTTTAAAATTTATGGTATTTTTTTAGAATTTTTTTGGGGCCCGCAGTAGGGCCCGCAGTGGGGCCCCCGCGTGCACGTACGTGCATGATCCGTACAAAACGTACGTGCACACAGTTTTTTCGTTTCAGAATCAGGACTCCCACCAGACCATTTCCACGACAGATAGATTTGATCAATCTATATCTGGTCAATGGACTCTCCATATGTCAGTATATAATGCATTCGGCTACCTTAACATATTGAAGAACCCAAGAACAGAAGAATATGGGCAATAGCAACATAGCCCCGGCGAGCCCAAAAAATAGCAACATAGCCCCGATGAGCCAAAAAAATAGCAACATAGCCACGAAATGGAGGCTTCTCAGTGGAGAAGACAATTGGAAGGGACTATTAGATCCTCTAGACATCGATCTCCGTCGATACATAATTCACTATGGAGAAATGGCTCAAGTATCCTACGACACCTTTCTCTCCGATAAGACATCGAAATACGCAGGAAGTAGCCGGTACGCAAAGAATGATCTCTTTGCTAAGGTGTTTCTAGAACAAGGCAATCCATTCGAATACCGCGTGACAAAATATCTGTACGCGACATCCTCAGTTTCTCTTCCGGGTGCATTTCTTTTGAAGTCGCTGTCGAGGGAGGCATGGAGCAAGGAGTCCAATTGGATGGGGTATGTAGCGGTGGCCACGGATGAGGGGAAGGTGGTTTTAGGGAGGAGAGATATTTTGGTTGCCTGGAGAGGGACAGTCGAGGCCTTGGAATGGGTAAATGACTTGGAATTCATTAAGGTTCCAGCTGACAAAATACTTGGAGAGGAGCATGATCCAAAGGTGCAGCAGGGGTGGTACTCTATCTACACTTCTAATGATCCAAGATCACGATTCAATAAGTCCAGTGCAAGAGACCAGGTAATTTTATAAAGCTCACTTGTACAAATACATATATCATTTTTGAAGCCGTGATAAAATTATGTCGAGGAATAATCTTTAAATGTCCAAGTGCTTAATTATGTTATTTAGCCATCTCAATTTCTTTACATTTCATTGCAAAGGATTAGAAGTTTTTATTTGTCGAAATTCTCATTTATCTTCTTATATTTTGAAAGGACAAGTGAGTGTTACCGTGGCTCATTGCCTCATTCATTTAAAACAACACCAAGTGGCGGGTTCAATAGATAAATTGCAGCTTTGGAAATATTATTTTTTCAGGATGAAGCATATTGCATTTATTTTACTTTTATTTATGCAGAAATGGTTTGATATTCTCATTTTTAGTTAGTTTAAATTACTAGTATTACGATATTTTTGACATAGCTATGACATAACGGTTTGACAATATTGTTAAAAGTAACGAAAGAAGCCTTAACCATATTATTTACATTTTTTTTTCCTACTATTTTAGGTTAATGCCGAGATGAAGAGACTTGTGGAACAATACAAGGACGAAGATATCAGCATAACTATTGTTGGCCACAGCTTGGGAGCAGCGATTGCAAGCCTTAACGCAGTTGACATTGTTGCGAATGGAATAAACCTATCCAGAGGTCAACCAAACAAGGCCGTTCCAGTTACGGCCTTTGTGTTCGCGAGCCCTAAAGTTGGAGATTCCGGCTTCAAAAAGGTATTTGATGGACTAAATGATCTTCGAATCCTACGCATTCGCAATGCCCCAGACATTGTCCCGGATTATCCTTTCATAGGTTACACAGAAGTAGGCGAAGAATTGGGTATTGACACGACGAAATCCAAGTACTTGAAAAGTCCCGGGAATTTGTCGAGTTGGCATAATTTGGAGGCGTATTTGCATGGAGTCGGGGAAACACATGGATCGAAAGGAGGATTTGAGTTGGTAGTTGATCGCGATATCGCGCTGGTTAACAAGTCGTTGGATGGTTTGAAAGAGGAATATGGAGTACCCGAATCGTGGTGGTGCGTACAGAATAAGGGGATGGTTCAAGAAGCGAATGGCTCTTGGAAGTTAATGGACCATCAGAAAGATGATGATTTCTGAACATTATTAGGTCGAGTTAAAATTCCGACATAGGAGTACTATTTAATTCCATGTTATATTTCCCAAGTGTTAAAAAAAAAAAAAATACTTAGTTTCCTTGTTGGAGATGTTTAGGTATACGAAGAATAAGTTACATTTAACATCGAATGTATTGTTATAATTAGTTCAATAAAACTTGGTTGGTGGTTATATAGAATATGTTATTGGACAGGTAACACTGTCTATATTTTTTTGAAAAGCAAAGAAGGCTTTATTAATCAAATGTTATAATTACAAGAGATTAACGGGACAAGAGAGGAGAAGGTAACACTCTTGATAACTAGCATGCTTATTGGACACTAGAAATGATCATCTCACACTACAACAAAAACCTATGGCGACGAAATGTGGCGAGAAAATTCAAATTTCCTCCCCAAATGGGTCTTTATGGCGAGGAAATCGATTTTGTCGGCAAATGATACTCTATGTCGACGAAATTATATTTTCTCACCAAAAAACAAAGATTTGGCGAGGAAATGAATATTTCCTCTCTAAAGGGAACCCATTTGGTGACAAAATTAACTTTCTTTGCCAAAAAGCTAAGATTGGCGTCGAAATTACCTTTCCTCGTCAAAGGGCACCCATTTGGCTCTGAAATTATCTTTCCTAGACAAAAAGCTAAGATTGGCGAGGAAATGAATATTTATGCGACGAAATTATCATGTTTTGATCCTTTAGGCGATTTTTGCTGGATGCAAAGTGAGACACTCCACGGTCTGATATGAAGAATCAAATTGTTAAATCAGGTTTTGTGAACATTGATGTATAAATCTTTCACGTTAAAACTCAGTTCGATAAAACATTGGTAAAAATTTTATCGAATGATACTCGTCTCGTTAGCGAATCGTGATTCATATTTTCTACCTAAAGCAAGCACATTGTTCAGGGGTGGAATTATTAAAGGTCTAAAAATGTACTAAAGTTTGGTAATTTTTAATATGAATTTGGTTATTCTTTAATATTGTATGCACTAAATCATTAGTACGAGGTCAAAATATAGTACTCTCTCTGTCCCATAAAATTTGGTCCCTACGAAACTACGTGCAATTTTCAAGCTAAATAAAAACATGCTTACGAAAATAATTTTTTAGGTAATATGGATCTTGTTTGATAGATCTCATCGAGAACTTTTATACGGTGCAAAAAAAATTCAAAAATTATTTTGGTAAATACATTATTTTTTAGTTTGAAAATTGCACGTAGTTTCGTAAGAACCAAACTTTATGGGACGGAGGGAGTAATAAACTTCACTTGTATTTTTTAGTACGTATATAGTGTAGCTGAACAAAATAAAATAAAGGAGTCCCATTTATATTGCCATCTTAAAATAAAAATTTAATTTACATTAGGAGTCCCATTTATATTGTCAACTTAAAATAAAAATTTTATTTACATTTTATATAGGATGTATCCCAAATTTTTTTTATACATTTTTGTCATAGCTAAATAAACGTCATAGAACCGCCGCTTACATCATTTGAGATGGACAGTCTAACTCAATTTATAGTTTTACGCAAGAATAGATAGAGTATCGAAGTGATCATGATTAGCGTAACCACATGACAAAAATGTGATTGACTTTTTCCATATAAAAAATCCAACTGAAAGGTCAGCAACGCTAAAAGTGTGAATAAGTCAAGTTAAACTAGTAAACTAGTTAAGAAATTAACATGGATGAAATATAATTACACCGTGCGTGAACGAAAACCCTTTCTCTATTTCACTCTTCAGATAATATTTAATTATATACAATAGTCTTTGCAATGGAATATAATTACACCGTGCGTGAACGAAAACCCTTTCTCTCTTTCACGCATAAGCCCACACACAATGAAAAAGACGTAGCTATTTCTTGCCCCGGTTTACGTGTTTCATCACTCATACGATACAAGCATTACAATTGGAACTTGATGCTATAATTCGTGTTTAAACAATATTATAATTTTTTTTTTTTTATATAAATGAATTCTAGATGGTTATTATGAATTTTTATCTAGGTTTTACTTGAATTAAAATGGTTCAAGGAGTGCAAAAATACCATACTCGCACACAAGTGCATATGATAACATCTTTTTCTTCTTTTAAAAATTATTCTTTTCAACGTCTTCATTCTTTGGGAGTCACAAAATTTACACAAGCATGGGTGGCTTGTTAATTAATGTTCATTTTTTAAGTTCACCAGCTAACTACAAGAAATTTGAGATGCACCAGCGGCCAAAAGCATTGGTAAAGGTGTCTAAAAGCACTGCTATAGACCTTTGAGGTCTATACCCGCGCTTGAAAAAACCGTTGGCGTCTAGGCGCTGCAGTATCCCTTTACCAACGCTTTTTAGCAAGCGTAGGTACAACATTTATTTTACCAGCGCTTTTGCAACCGCTGGTGTAGACTAAGTTTTACCAGTGCTTTAAAAATGCTGGAGTAGACTCAATTTCACCAACGCTTTTAGCCGTTGGTGTAGGCGGCTAAAAACGCTGCTACAAGGTTTTTTTTTTTTTTTTAAAAACTAATTAATAATTACCTTATTCACTTGCAATTGCCCACACAATTTTTTTTTACCAAGAACTAAAAAATATGAAAAAGTAACAGAATTCATTTTTCATTGGAAAAACTAATAATCCATACAAAATACCACAAGTAGATTGAAGGCATGTTCCATAACGTTGTGAATATACAAAAGTAGATTAAATGTTCATTATGGTGCGGAAATACCATAATCCACAAGTCCGTAGGCTAAACTGAGTGGGGAAAAAAAAACTATCAAAAATTCACGATGCCATCCTTGATCTTCATGAAAGAGCTTTCAAAATGACGGGTTAAAATCACGCTTTTGGCTAGACCGTCATATTACCTGCAATAGAAAGGACGAAGAATAAGAACTGAGTCAATTTAACTTTTAACTCCCACGACATATGAAAAGGCACAACATATAGAGAAGCCTATAGCAAATAACTTAATTTGAATAGCAACATTGTTAGTTTTTGGCTTTACACGTTTATCTCCCACCCCTCATTTATACTTGGACACTAGTTGGGGGTCTGATCACAGAAATGGGGGCCAGGAACAACAAAAACAGAGAAGCACATTCGTTCAAATAACGTTCAATGTGGTGAGATCATCTACCCTAGGTTCTGCTTTACAAGTTACAACCATATACAATGCACCAAACGAACACTACAGATCAAGACAATGATGAGATGGAGCAATTCCCCTGCTAGAGCTATTATCAAAACAATGATGAGATTATACTTCAGAGTATATGCATATTACACAATTAGGACTTTATCTCTGGAAAATTAAGCATGACTATCAGATCAAGCTAAAGTTTTGAATAGATATAACTTTGTAAGATATCAGAATGGGCTTTGAATTAGAAAATAGGAAAGAAGATATGTCTCTGACAAAACAGTTGAATCTTGATTAAGAACTACCAAAAAAAGAATAACAAAGAAACATCCATTCAAGCAATTGCGACTAACCGATCAACTAAGCAAAAGCAAACATAGCAAGAGAAAATTTGAATTGAACAAAGTATAACATAGCAATACTCATGCGGTCGAGCTTTATCAAAATTTTAATTCCCCAAACAGAATGCAATAGCCATTACCTTTAATATTTGGAGATTCCGGTGAGTAATTCAAAGCCACATAAACTCAATTAGCAATAGCAATAGCAATACTCGTTCATGCCTTACCCTACAGCCACACCACTACACAAACCACAGCTTCATGACAACTAAGCTATGAGCCAATATGTGACATGTAAGGACTCGTATTTTTATATCTTTTTTTCGAAAATAATGTTGAGGTAATGTGAGAAAATGTGATATATGCATAAGTGATGAGGTGAAGTGTAATATAAGTGGAATAGGGTTAAATTGGTTTACACAAGCCACTTTGGGGCTTGGGGTGTAATTGTCCCTATGTATTTATATGTGTGTGTATAGAGAGGGATATATCATCTTCCTCTTCTACCAAAAAATCAGCCCTTCCTCCTCCTCTCCTCCATTTTTGCTCCTTTGAGCTCAAATTACTCCCTCATCATCAATCTTCTTCACAAATTGACCAAAGATTCATCATCTACGCGTGTTTGGGAGCTTGGAGTACCATCTTTTCACACCGGGAGAGCCAAAAACGGGATTGCTCAAATTGGGGATCTAGAAATTCGTTTTTGGTTGATCTAGAGCAAGTCTTCACTTGAGGTAGGGAAATATCCAACTATTTTAAGTGCAAATGTTGTGTGTGTGTGTGTATAGACTCTTGTTTGATCCAAGAACTTGTGTCTTGTGTATTTCATGGAGAAATTCTTGTTTCTTTCCCAAATTGAGCTATTATGTGCTATCCCTTGGTTCATACATGATTCTTTACTCAATTTGATTGTTACTTGGTCCTAATCTTGCACCAATTCCATGTATTGGCTTGAAAATTTAAGTAACCCACTTGGAACCCCATTTTTCATCAAGTTCTTTGAGTAAATGCTTGATTTTTTGTTGATTGATGTTTCCTTGATCAAATTGAGTGTTAAATTGTCATTCTCCATCCAATTCCATTGATTTTTGGCTTTGGAATCATCCAATTTGGAGTTGTGTAGCAAAATCCCCAAAAATCCCATTTTTGGCACTTTTTCGGCATGCTCTGGGAAAATCCGCCGGGCGGGAATCACGGCCGCCCTGGGCGGTTTTGACAGATTAGTGGACAACTTTGGTTTTGTTGTTCCGGCCTATCCCCATGCACTTGTTTGATCCTTAAACGTGTTTTTCACTTGTGTTAGGACATTTTCAACCTTGGGAACACTTTGGTGTCAATTGATAATGAGAAATGAATGAAGACACTTGTTACGTGATTAAAGATGAGTTTAGTGAGGACACGGTCCACACATTGGTGGTTAGCACGCATTAGGGATGAGTGGAGAGTCCGGGACACATGGAAAAATGTTGAGTGACATGTGAGTCGTATGGGATATCAAGTTGGGATTATGTATTGATAAGTGATAATGTGCGTGAAATAAATGGCACGGGGCCCAAAAAGGGTATGCCCGGAGTGGCACGGGGCCCGAAAAGGGTACGCCCGGAATGGCACGGGGCCTATATGGCATGCCCGGAAAAATAATGAAATGATTTAGGAGGAATGAGATACATATGGTAAACGTGTAGGACACTTGTGGTGTGCCGGGTACGAGTCGGGCATGAGTTAAACACGCGGGACGATAGTAGATGGAAATCCAATAGCCTTTGTGTTGTTCTCTAGTCCTTAACCTCAACAACACTCTCTCTCTCTCTCTCTCTCTCTCTCTCTCTCTCTCTCTCTCTCTCTCTCACAACTATTGTTTCATGGTTTACGTTTTCCTTGTCTATTGCTCATGTACATTTCATTTCACTTAGAATCTTTAGATATTTCTCTACTGGGCTAGTGTAGCTCAACCTATAAATTTTTCAGGTACCCATCAAGGAGCATGATCATGGAGTGCATGGAGTGCTTGCATACATATTTTTTTTTGAAAGGCTTATGGAAGAGTTATATCATCATCTTAGAAGTAGTCTTTTTGCCAAGATGGTTTTGTAACTTATTTACGTTTTCTCTCTTGACTTTGGGTTGTAAACTCACTTAAAACTTATGTATGTGTATATTTGGGGCTCGGGTGCCCGTAGACTTTAATGTATTGTGTCGTTGACTTGACTTTTCTATTTGGACTTCAACGTGGCCGTGGACGTGTTGACCGTCCACGTGGATTTTATTAATGGATATTCTTTTAAAATTTGGAGGGCGTGACATGACAAGTTAGTACACAGTGATTGGAGATTTTTCCCTAACTAGAGAATAACTTCAAGAAATAAGTAATGTGACAAGAAACGCTAGAACTTCTATGCCTAAGAAAGCAAATTCGTGCATGTAAACTTCGGAGATGAGAGTTTGAATATGCAGTTGGATAGAACAAATAGAACCACATACAATTCAATTGCAGCATCTCAAAGAATGTGCCTTAGAACATTGAAACATAAAACCAAGATTTATCACATTCAGCATTCATGATACTCTAAGAATATATTGAGGTATTACCAGCTCATCCGCCAACCCTGCATACCCCCGTACAACTCATAGCATGTGAGATCTGTTTCTTCTTCAACCGTGAATATCCATAAAAATTCAAGAATCAACTAAAATCATAATGAACACCCTGCATATTGCAAGTATATAATTTCATCTCTTGTATAAAAATTGAAGTAACTTACCAAAAACCGTTATGATCTATCACGGATTTAAATTTCTTATAGCAAAGGGCTATGGAAGGAATGTTATAGAACCATCTTGAAGAAATAAAAAAAAACAAACATGCCTAAAGATTCTATATTTTTTAAGCTTGACCAAGGACAAAAGTATAAAAACATGTATGTGCCACAAAATATTCAAAAGATGATTGACACAAAGTGGAAAAACTTCAGCCCTTGTTTTCACATTTTCTAACCCCTAGAAGTACATCGGCAAATCCTTTCCTCGATCGGCCCTGAATTTCTTATGTTAATCATCACTAATGGCACCCAAAAATGAACTATAAAACCCAATTGTCTAATCTCTTGGCCTTGACAATAATTTTTTATTTCCTTTTTGAGACAAACCCAAACCACCTCATTAAAAACAAAAAAATAAAGCAAACCCAAGCCACCAAATGAGATTTCCCATATAAAAAAGCACAACACCATGAGCTTCTTTCTCTTTTTAACTAATCAACTCATTTTGACATCAATAAGAACTCCAAGAAACTAATTTATAATCCACTCTCCTATAAGTTCCATGCTGCAAAAGCCAAATGAACTCCCATGCTGCAAAAGCCAAATCCAACGGGACATTGACTGAGCTCGTGATTCTTTACAAGACAAATGCGATAAAATTGGGACGAACAACTAATATATCGACAGAGTAATTAAGTACCCAAACTCTTACCCTAGAAGTCCAAAGGTGGACAATCTCATGATTCTTTAAAGAGTCATAAAGAAACATCAGCACCCGAGTCCAATAGCATAAGCTTACCTGAATCGATTGATCATAAACTATTGAACCCAGCCAGGTGTCCTCTAAACAGCTCGTTCTATCATTTGATAGTCCTGAAAATAGAAAGAAAAAAAAAAGATTAAATGGAAATGAGAAGACTAAGGTTTCAACGGAGTAAATTTGTCCACTTTTTTTAAGAGCTCGGGGAAAGTAAATCCTTTTCGTTGTTGATACATTTCGTCGAACACTTAAAATGCATCTCAATGAACCGCTAACTTCAATTCATCTTAACCAATGTGTCACTCCTACAACCTTCACTTTCAAGTCTCAACTTAACGCAATTCATCTCAATCAAATGTCACTAATCGAGCACTTCATGTTGCTTTAGTGCTTTGTTCTTCATGAATACCCTTTTTGTTCAAGAACAATCAATACCTTGAAGAAAACAAACACAGTTTTTAATGGTAGAAAAACTACACAATTTTCAGTTTGGAATTACGCTCTCACTAATCAAAACCTCTGGTATGAGATTCAAGAACCAAAACTTACCTAATTAGGATCAGACATAATCAATAGTAGAGTAGCAATCAAAGTTCAACAATGAATCACAATTTAAAACTCAATGAAAATTCGAAGTCTATACAAAACAGATTTATCACAATTACAGACCTAGACCGATTTAAGCAAACAGGTAAAAAACAGGAAAAGGGAAATAAAATGAAAAAATACTCTTTTCTCGTATGGTTACATACCAAAGTCATGTATGTGGTGCTTGGCCATGTGACTCGTATTTTGCATCTATGACTCGTATTCTTCTTCAACTCTACATGGAATATGAAGTGAAAAATAGCATGAAGAGTAGACTCAGAGGACACGTTCTAACACAATTAGCAAAATGGGTATAGATGCAAACCGAGATAGATACCTGGAGAGAGAGAGAGAGAGAGAAAGAGCCGACCTCAGAGACGAAGATCTGGTGAACTGGGGCTTTTCTCTGCCCAAACCGAGATACACACACATTAGTGTTACAGATCCAAGCCAAAATATGAGTGAGAGAGAGAGAGAGAGAGCGAGAGGCATACCAGCAGATGAAGAAGAGGAGGGAGTGTACGTAGCTAGGGTTTTTAAAGGGGCGCCTGTTTGGATCTCCTGTTGTACATTGACTATTGCAGGGTTTTTGTTGTAATGTGATTTTGTTGGGAAGATGGAAGCTTGGAGCTTACCAGGAACCCTAGAAGATGGAACGTGGGATTTGGGGATCTGATTTTGGGGGGCAGAGAGCTAGGAATGTGGATCTGATTTTGGGGGGATTCTTTGATTTTCACAATGAAAAAAATTGGGGGAAGTTTTACCGGGAAATTTTTTGTATTTTTAGTGTATATGTCACACCATATGCCTATGTACCCAACGGTAAAAACTGTCGTAAAATTGTATTACGCGAGGGTCGTCAGAGTATTTTTCTTCGAATCGGAACCGTCTACGTTTTACGTGGGAGTGATTATATCCTCCGTGCAAAAAATCAAGTGAATTAATTATCATTAGGTACCTGATCGAATGAGACAAAATTTTGGTTTACAATAAATCAACGTCCCGATGAAAGGGCTTTGAATACCCGATAGACTTAAAATTTGGCGAGAGTGATTAAAACAGCAATACCAACAATCTGGACGGTTTGGATCGTCATAATTGTGTTGCGATTGCGTGGCTATCATACATTATCCTATAGCATAATAGCTTGGTTCATAACCAAGTAAGTTCGATGTATAAGATTAAAAGGCAGGTGCAAAATCGATTTCTCGAATGTTCGATCTAAACCGTTACGATTTCATATCTTATCAATTCTATCACTTTTCCCGAAAATGGTGGCGATCAAATGTCGGCAACCACCTGATCGGATAACATTCGGTGCTTCTAAGAGCAATAATGTCCTATATATAATGCATGACTCGACGGCCATTAGAGTAGTTTTTTTCGAATCAGAACAGTCTAGATTGTAAGTGGGAGTGATTTTATCCTCCATGCATAAAATGAAGTGATTTAACTATCGTTACGTACTTGATTGAATGAGACAAATTGTCGGTTGATAATGAATCAACGTCCCCGATGAAAGGGCTTTCAATACCCGATGGACTTTAAATTTGGCGAGAGTGATTAAAATAGCAAGACAAACAAAGTGAACGGTGTAGATCATCATAATTGTGTTGCAATCGTGTGGCTAGCGCATAATATAATCAACATTTTATACATATTATGTAATTACAAAAATTCAATGTTGACCTATCAATTAAAAAATCAAAATTTTCACTATCAATTAAAAAATCAAAATTTTCATTTTTATTATTCAAAAATTCATTTTTTATTTTCCCTCATTTTTTAAATAAAATTAAATTTATATTTTTTGCTATCAAAATTTAATTTTTCTCCCCTAACGTTTTTCATTTTTGTTATTCATAAATTCATTTTAAATTTCCCTAATTTTTTTTCCTTATTATGGAATTTGGCAACTCAATTTATTTAATAGATATGTTTTTTTGATTTATTATTTATTTATGGGAAGTCCATTTATTTAATTAAAATTTATTAATAAATTTATTTTTATTTTCCCTCATTATGGCACGTCAAAATTCAATATATTTAATTTTCTCTCTCTCTTTGTGTCTCTCTCTCCGTGATATACTGATTTAGGGGGGAAATAGAGGGAAAGACAATATAATTGGGCGGGAAACAAATGTCATTACATGTATGTTGTATGCAAAATGGAGGGAAACAAAATGCTAAGGTTTTATTATGTAATTACAAAAATTCAATTTTCACCTATCAATTCAAAAATAAAATTTTTTATTTTTATATTCAAAAATTCATTTTTTATTTTTCATCATTTTTTAAATAAAATTAATTTTTTTGGGTAATCGGAACCGCCAATTGTTTCCCGGGGTTAATTTATTGGGGTTGTGCCAACGCCTTATTGGACCGCTGGGAAATTGAGGTCTGACTGCTGGGAAATTGAGGTCTATGCCAGCGCCTTAAAGTGGACCACTGGGAAATTGAAGAATCTGCCAGCGGTTCATAATACCCGCTGGTAATGACCAGTTTCTAGAAACGGTTTTACAAAGCGCTGCTATATACCTTCAATCCCAGCGTTTTTTGGAGGCGCTGGTAGGAAAAGCGCTGGGTATCTCAGATTTTTTGGAGGCGCTGGTACGAAAACCCTTTCTCTATTTCACTCTTCAGATAATATTTAATTATATACAATAGTCTTTGCAATGGAATATAATTACACCGTGCGTGAACGAAAACCCTTTCTCTATTTCACGCATAAGCCCACACACAATGAAAAAGATGTAGCTATTAGTGGCCCCGATTTACGTGTTTCATCACTCATACGATACAAGCATTACAATTGGAACTTGATTCTATGATTTGTGTTTAAACAATATTATAATTTTTTTTTATATAAATGAATTCTAGATGGGTACTATGAATTTTTATGTAGGATTTACTTGAATTAAAATGGTTCAAGGAGTGCATAAATACCATACTCACACACAAGTGCATATCAACATCTTTTTCTTCTTTTAAAAATTATTCTTTTCAACGTCTTCATTCTTTGGGAGTCACAAAATTTACACAAGCATGGGTGGCTTGTTAATTAATGTTCATTTTTTAAGATCACCCGCTACTTCGTGTACGTCTTTGTTAGAATGAGGTCATTAGCTTCTATCTTGTTGCTTTGAATAATATTGGAGCCATCGCCACGCAAGCCACTCATCCAAGCATATTAAGAAGCCATAAATCTGAAGTCTATTTGGTCAAGTTTGTTTATATGATAATGGAAGCAATGTGCTGATGTGATGAATCTAGGAATTTTAATGGTTTAAGTGATTGAGCAAATCCATGACTTGATTGGGTTTGAATAGATGTGGTACCAATGTCTGCGAAGGATGTACATCGGAAGCGGGCTCATGTTGAGAACGTATGTAACGCCCTGAAAATTGGGTACGTTAATAAATAAATTTCATAATTTATTTAAATAAAAATACCAACTTCATTAAAATTCCAAAGAATACTTAATAAATTTTTTTAGCGAAAACTAAAGTAAACTAAGTTATTACAACTGAAATAAATTGAATTCGAACACTGTCTGAAAAAAACTTAAACATTTATTCAAAAAAATCCAACGGGAATAAAATGACAGAGCCATCTAGTTAATTCTACTGATAAAGCCATGGGTCCGCCACTTGAGCCTCATCTAGCTGCTCCATCGCCCCGTAATCAGCAGGCGGCTCCTCATCTCCTTCTGTACCTGGCGTTGGGGACACCAGGGCCACAAAAGTAGCACCGTGAGTGGTAAAATTACACTCAGTAGGGCGCCCTAAGCCACCCCTTTACTAAAGTTACTCATGCAACAATTACACACATAACCGAAATTTTATTTCATATGAAATACTCGACTTTTCACATCATTCCTCAAAGCAAAGAATTCCCAAAATTCTATTGATCTCGTTTCAACTTTGAACATATACTTTTCTATCACAGACATCCATCCACAGTATACCTCAGGTGCTCGATCACACAGCAAAGCCACCTCGGGGTATGCTGCGCACAGCCCACGATTGATCAACCATTGATCAATCTCTATCCGGCATCGATTCCCACCCACAATATACTTCCGGCGCCCGATCACATAGCAAAGCAACCTAAAAGTATAAACTGCGCATGGCTCAAGACCCATACCGGACACGTCCCAACCCCAATATCGCGATTAAAACCAATCATTCTTAAGCTTTAACATTTCGATCAATAAGTACTTAACAATTGGGTTCATGCATCACGCGGGTCATTAATCACATAAGTCCAACATAACGACAAAATTAAATAATCATAAAAGGAGAAATTTAACATAACATGTAAAACAAAAACATTATCAATCTACTAAAAATAGCAAACTAACTCCATAAATCACGAGATTTTACAGAAACATTAATCTTTACGTTACAAACAGATTCTGTGTTTTACCCGGGTTCTAAATCCTTCATTAAAGAGGTCGAAATTGGATTTTAAAAATAATCTGCAATCTGTCTCGTATTACACTACAGCAGAAACTTTGAAAAATCATATAAAATTCTACGTAACTCGGATCGAGACAAGTTCTATATCAAAGTTGCTTAACTTTTCAAGATCTACAACGTTTCAGTTTTGAGTTTTTCCCGAATCGACTCGATAAAGACCCGAAACTGACGAACAGAATACAATACCAAAAAACCCGATTTTCAACATCAAACTTTAACTACCCATTCGATAATGATCTAGTTTTCGGTGTACAAAATTTCTACACTTCTCCACATACAGACTAACTATAAAACAGTAACTAAAGTAATGGTTAGGTTTAGAATTCCCTACCTTTCCTCCGACAAATTTAGCACGCGCAAACGAAACGGTAAGATTGAAAAATCACGACTCCGGAGAAAAATCTGTAAAAAATGATAATTAAATATTCGCGTGAGTAAAAGAAAAATATACTCCGCGAGAGAAGAGAGAAATTTATCAATCGTGTAGGAGATACCATTTGATGGGTGAATTTATGAGAGAAAAATAGAAGAGTCAAAGAAAGAAAAAGGAAGAAGAAAAATAAAATAAAAAGGTTACCTGGGAGTTGAGAGATTGACGAGGGAATGAGGGAGTAAATTAGGGATTCTAATTAGTTTAGATATAAGAAGCTTAGTGATAATGATGGTGGAAGAGTTTAAGGGAAATGGGAGAGTAGAAAGAGATAAGGATAGGGTAGTTAGGTTAGGATAATTAAGATGGGTTTTAAAAATATAAATATATATATTTTTACACACTAATATATATATGCATGTAAATACATATTCCCTCAACAAGATAATTATCTCATTGTTAGGATAATTAACCCTAGAACTATTTATATTTATATTTATAAATATAAATATATTTAAAAAAAACGATCCGTTACAATCTACCCCCCTTAAACAAAATTTCGTCCCCGAAATTAAAGCGGTACCTCGGTTCTCGAACAAATTAGGATGGTTGGCCTGCAGCCAGTCTTCGCGTTCCCACGTCGTTTCTTCAATCCCTTGATGGCGCCACAAAACTTTGAAAAGCTTAATCTTCTTCCTTCGTAAAACCTTCTCTTGCTCGTCCACAATCTCGACGGCTTGTTCCTCGAATGTTGCGCCTTCATCCAACGTCAGTTCCTTCCAGTTGAGGATGTGCTCGGGATGCGCTAAGTACTTTCGGAGCATGGACACGTGGAATACGTTGTGAACTCGAGGTATCTGCGACGGCAAGGCTATACGATACGCAACCTCCCCAACACGCTCTAAAACCTCAAACGGCCCAATAAACCTAGGTGAAAGTTTCCCCTTCTGCCCAAATCGAATAACTCCTCGTCGAGGTTGAATCTTCAAAAACACGTGATCTCCCACACTGAAAGTCAACGGTCGGGTTCTTCTATCAGCATAACTCTTCTGTCGACTCTGCGCTGTCACCAATCGTTGTCTAATTAGTTGTACCTTCTCAGTTGTTTCACGAACTAGGTCCGGTCCTAACAAACTATTCTCCCCGACATCTGTCCAACAGACTGGAGATCGACACGGTCTTCCATATAAAGCTTCGTAATGAGCCATTCCGATACTGGCTTGAAAACTGTTGTTGTACGCAAACTCCACCAAGGGTAAGTGACGCTCCCAACTTCCTTTGAAATCCATCACGCAGGCTCTAAGCATGTCTTCTAAAGTCTGAATAGTCCGTTCTGATTGTCCGTCAGTCTGAGGGTGAAAAGCGGTGCTGAAACAAAGACCTGTGCCTAAAGCGGTTTGCAAACTCTGCCAAAACTGAGAAGTAAAACGTGGATCTCGGTCTGACACGATCGATACTGGAACTCCATGTAAGTGAACAATCTCATCGATGTAGAGGCGGCTATATGACTCCATGGTGTCTAAAACTTGAACCGATAAGAAATGAGAGCTCTTGGTCACGCGGTCTATAATAACCCAAATTGCGTCGTTTTTCTTGACTGATCTCGGTAATCCAGTCACGAAATCCATGGTGATGTGTTCCCACTTCCAGCTGGGAATAGGCAATGGCTGAAGTGATCCTCATGGTTTCTGGTGCTCAGTCTTAACTTGCTGACAAGTAAGACACGTTGACACAAATCTTGCAACACCTGCCTTCATTCCATTCCACCAATATTGTCGCTTCAAGTCCTGAAACATCTTGTTCCCTCCAGGATGAACATCAAAACTCGACTTATGAAATTCCTTTAACACTGATTCCGGCAACGTCCCAAAATCTGCTATAAACACCCTATCGAAAAATCTCAAACTTCCATTGGCATGAATAGTCCACCCAGCTGGAGCTGTTCCTGAAGCCAATCAATACTTGTGAAAATCCACCTCCTGATCGTATTTTTGCACCTTCAAAATCTCCGGTTGTAATGTCGGTGTACCTACCAAAACAAGTAAAGATGCCCCTTCACTTGTAGTCAATGGTTGTATGTTGAATTCATTTAGAGCCTCCATTATCTTCCATTCACAGATAACGAGTAAATCAAAATATCGTCAATAATTACCACTACAACCTGGTTTAGGTATGGCGTGAAAATGTTTTTCGTTAAGCTCATGAAAACGGCTGGAGCATTCGTCAACCTAAACAGCATCACAATATATTCGTAGTAGCTATGTCGAGTCCTAAAAACGGTCATCGAAATGTCCTCCTAACACAAGCTAATGGTATTCAAATCGCAGATCGATCTTTGAGAAGCATTAGAATCTACACAACTAATTAAAAATAAAATAAAACTCGATCCTAGCTAATGGTTCTTGACGATTATCTTGTTGAGCTGACGATGGTCAATACGTGACCGAAGCAATCCAAACTTTTTCTTGCAGACTTTGCAATAGAATCATCGAATCTTTGGAGTCCCACCGTAACCGGACGAAAAGCTTAAAGAGATACTGGTGTTGTTCCATGTTGCGATTTATGACAAGATTCACTCATAAGGTGCACCAAAATCTAATACAGTGGATTAGCCTAAGTTAGAAGAATCCTAACTCTAACCATTCTCGGTATTCAAGCAAAAGTAGGAAATTTTCAGAATTCTCAGTGACATTTGAAAACATAGTTCAAACATTCAAAGACCCAGATATCAAAAGAGGAGGCGAAACAAACACTTTTCAAGGAGTCTAGATATTAGTGGGTTCATGTGTGAAAAGAAATATACAAACTCAAAAAAATAGTTAGAATCAAGTTGAATGTTCAACACATGAAAGGAACAAGTGAATGAAAGGTCAAGAAATGAATAAAGGGTTTAACTATTGCAACATTGATGATTGAAGGTTCAAAAAATGAGTGGAATTAACGGCAATTCTAACTTACAAAAAAAAATGTTGTTTTGGGATAAACGAAAAGGATTCATGAGAGAAGTGGGTCTATCGCGACGTGGGTTTGGAAAACAAGAATAAGATTAATTGTTGAATAAGAATCAAGCTAGATATTTGTCTTAAAACCACATCGGTCAAACATTCTTCAAATCAAGTATTCAAGTTTTGTTGATCATGAAGGTCTTAATCAAGAAGGTATACAAATGGTTCACAAGATCTTTCTGGCAATGGAATGTCTATTGCAAAATTTAAAGAGGATCTTATTAGCTAACCAAGAGCTTGAAAATGAAATGGTTGTTGAAGTTAGACAACTCAAAGAAAGATGAGTGTCATGAAGGTTTGAGTGGTTCAATAGATTAGAATTCCAAAAATAAATCCGAGCTCAAGTTTGGTTTGCAAGTCTAAATTTCAAAAGTAATGAAATAGTATTTTGATGCAATATTTAGAAATTTAGTCTCAATATGCATTAAGGGGAGAATAAGGATAGAATCAAATGTAAGAATAGGGAGCACGTGAGTGGTAAAGACAACATAGAATAAGTATGGTAGAAGCCGATACGTTTAGATTGAAAGTTGATCCGAATGAAAACCATCAAAATCTGGCACTGGTTTAGGAAGGAAACAAAGAGAGATTGAATGAAACCGACTCTTATTCTGAAGTATACTAATTGAGCGAACAAAATTATATAAAGATGGTGTTAGTAGTTTCGACAATCATTGAGAATGGAAGAATATGCGAGCACGAAATAAGCACAAATAAGCACACAAAACAATTATAGCGAAACTAAATTGTTATGATTGAACTGTCTAAATTGGAGGCTTTAGATAGAAGATATCTGGATTTTATACCAATTCGTGAAGAGGTCAAAAGAGGTAAAAAGTAATCAAAAGGTACTACATGGTTACTAATCATGCACAAACTAATTGTAAGAAAATGGTAGCTATATATCGATTTGTCTACCCCCCTTAAAAAAGCAGTACTATTCTTCTAAAGAATAACTCGTCTCTTCTTATGAAAGCACTTGGCAAGTGAAGATTCCAATGCGATAGTAAATGGAAAACTCCTAGCTTCGGCTCACGCGTAAGCTCCGGTTGATCCTGACCACCAATAACGAAATGACGTTCATAGTCACTCACGAAAGGTACTAAATCTAATAGAGTATTCTACTTTTGGTCCCCTCAGCACTTTACTAATATCCTCATGTTGTAGTTCGATATATACTGAAGTCTAGACTTATAAGACATATATTAAAAGAAAATTTATATAGCGGACATACTAAATAGTAAAATGTACCATATAACAAAAATAAATATATATATTTTTTTTTTCATACAAAATTAACAAGTAGTATTACTTAGGATATACTACTTATACTTAACACATAGCAGAAAAAATCAGTAAACCCATTACCCATGGTCTTGAGGTAATCGCAAACCTAGGCTCTGATACCAAGTTGTAACGCCCCGAAAATTGGGTACGTTAATAAATAAATTTCATAATTTATTTAAATAAAAATACCAACTTCATTAAAATTCCAAAGAATACTTAATAAATTTTTTTAGCGAAAACTAAAGTAAACTAAGTTATTACAACTGAAATAAATTGAATTCGAACACTGTCTGAAAAAAACTTAAACATTTATTCAAAAAAATCCAACGGGAATAAAATGACAGAGCCATCTAGCTAATTCTACTGATAAAGCCATGGGTCCGCCACTTGAGCCTCATCTAGCTGCTCCATCGCCCCGTAATCAGCAGACGGCTCCTCATCTCCTTCTGTACCTGGCGTTGGGGACACCAGGGCCACAAAAGTAGCACCGTGAGTGGTAAAATTACACTCAGTAGGGCGCCCTAAGCCACCCCTTTACTAAAGTTACTCATGCAACAATTACACACATAACCGAAATTTTATTTCATATGAAATACTCAACTTTTCACATCATTCCTCAAAGCAAAGAATTCCCAAAATTCTATTGATCTCGTTTCAACTTTGAACATATACTTTTCTATCACAGACATCCATCCACAGTATACCTCAGGTGCTCGATCACACAGCAAAGCCACCTCGGGGTATGCTGCGCACAACCCACGATTGATCAACCATTGATCAATCTCTATCCGGCATCGATTCCCACCCACAGTATACTTCCGGCGCCCGATCACATAGCAAAGCAACCTAAAAGTATAAACTGCGCATGGCTCAAGACCCATACCGGACACGTCCCAACCCCAATATCGCGATTAAAACCAATCATTCTTAAGCTTTAACATTTCGATCAATAAGTACTTAACAATTGGGTTCATGCATCACGCGGGTCATTAATCACATAAGTCCAACATAACGACAAAATTAAATAATCATAAAAGGAGAAATTTAACATAACATGTAAAACAAAAACATTATCAATCTACTAAACATAGCAAACTAACTCCATAAATCACGAGATTTTACAGAAACATTAATCTTTACGTTACAAACAGATTCTGTGTTTTACCCGTGTTCTAAATCCTTCATTAAAGAGGTCGAAATTGGATTTTAAAAATAATCTGCAATCTGTCTCGTATTACACTACAGCAGAAACTTTGAAAAATCATATAAAATTCTACGTAACTCGGATCGAGACAAGTTCTATATCAAAGTTGCTTAACTTTTCAAGATCTACAACGTTTCAGTTTTGAGTTTTTCCCGAATCGACTCGAAAAAGACCCGAAACTGACGAACAGAATACAATACCAAAAAACCCGATTTTCAACGTCAAACTTTAACTACCCATTCGATAATGATCTAGTTTTCGGTGTACAAAATTTCTACACTTCTCCACATACACACTAACTATAAAACAGTAACTAAAGTAATGGTTAGGTTTAGAATTCCCTACCTTTCCTCCGACAAATTTAGCATGCGCAAACGAAACGGTAAGATTGAAAAATCACGACTCCGGAGAAAAATCTGTAAAAAATGATAATTAAATATTCGCGTGAGTAAAAGAAAAATATACTCCGCGAGAGAAGAGAGAAATTTATCAATCGTGTAGGAGATACAATTTGATGGGTGAATTTATGAGAGAAAAATAGAAGAGTCAAAGAAAGAAAAAGGAAGAAGAAAAATAAAATAAAAAGGTTACCTGGGAGTTGAGAGATTGACGAGGGAATGAGGGAGTAAATTAGGGATTCTAATTAGTTTAGATATAAGAAGCTTAGTGATAATGATGGTGGAAGAGTTTAAGGGAAATGGGAGAGTAGAAAGAGATAAGGATAGGGTAGTTAGGTTAGGATAATTAAGATGGGTTTTAAAAATATAAATATATATATTTTTACACACTAATATATATGCATGTAAATACATATTCCCTCAACAAGATAATTATCTCATTGTTAGGATAATTAACCCTAGAACTATTTATATTTATATTTATAAATATAAATATATTTAAAAAAAACGATCCGTTACAACGTAAATAACAAATTTACCCCTCTTTATAACGGCTTAATCTTTTGGATGATTTGTTGGTTAATAATTTTATATGGCCTTAGAGGAGCCAAAATATCATCTGTTCTAATCTCACCGGTTACCTAGTTATCAAATAGTTGCTCCTAATTACTCCTTTTATGGTGTGTTGAAAATATATATAATAAAGTTACCCCCTCTCGGCGGAAGTACTTTTGAATAATGGCAAATCTAACATGAAAAGAAAGGGAGATGTAATCTGTTGTATGTGAATGATGAGGAATATGGGCATGGGCGGGGCCTAACTTTGGAGGATTTAGAATAATATATGGGTCTTTTTTCAATTTGTTAAGTATAAAGTGTGCATGTACTAAAAATAGTAAAAAGCAAATTGTTCTCTTAAGGCAACGATAATGTGCAAAAAACACTCAATATCTTAGAGAAATGACAGGACAATATGGAGTGTAAATTGTTATGTACAATATGTGTGTACTATCCATGCAAATTGGGTGGCAGCTAGTTACCAAAATTTAAATGCTAATTAGATGGGTGCAAATATTTGGCGTGATTTCATCACATGTGAAAGCTTTAAAATAAAATATTAATATTTTAAATTTAGGGTGAGTTTTTATTACGGCATTTTCGGTATTCTTCGACTACAAGTTATCAACTAATATAAAATCAATAATTTGAATGTAGGGCGAGTTTCTACTCCACAGACTTTTCATTCAACACTTACTAAGTTTTCACTGCGGTATTTTTAATATTTTTAAATTACAAGTTGTCAAATCAACAAATCAATCTCCTCGTATACCAAAAATACCGTTTATTCGTCTACAAGTTATCAAATCAGTTGACGTATACCAAAAATACCGTTTATTCGACTACAAGTTATCAAATCAGTTGACGTATACCAAAAATATCGTTTATTACTACAAGTTATTAAATTAGTTGAGGTATACAAGGAGATTAACTTAATCAGTACTGAATGAAAAGTCCGTGGAGTTACAATTAAATGCTTGGTTGCCCCGACCCTGGATGTGAGTTGCTGGACCAAAATGAACCGGTCTTCATATTACACTTCAAACTAGTTATCAGTTTGGGCATTGAATAGGTTTTGAACCCCATACCTGCTAGTAGTTATAGGCTGATACATATTGGATTTGTATGTAATTGGTAATCTCCTCTAATTTTGTCCAGATTCAAAATACCGTTGGTACATGATGGTCACGAAAATATCAAATGATAACGGGTGAGTACCAGACGGTAACAGTCATAATATATTTTAAACTATTATTTTTGAAGGAGGTAATTCAATAATTAATTAAGATTTTGAACAAAAAATAACATAATTTTTTTTATATCTTGATATATGATTCATAATTTTTGTAATATTTTTATGTTGGTTAAAATTCTTTTGGTTTTTTATGCGTACAATTAAGGATAGATATTAATGCATAAGATATGCAAAATGCAAAATCCACTGCGGTACCCGTAATGATACCGTTATCAATATGTATCGTTTTAATAAGAAAAAAAGTACCCCTGTCGTATTCAAAATCTGGATTCCAATACATATATATGGCCTATTTTGGCAAAAAATCTTAATCTGGATTTTTGGTTTTTTGGTTTATTGTCAAAAAAACCAAAAACCGGTTTGGTTTTTTGCGGTGGATTGTTCTGTTTGTCCCCACAGTACCTTTGAATTGTAATATGCAGAATTACGTTACTGCCCCTGGCATAACTTGGCCTCCCTACCCTACCCCGTACGAGCTAAAGTAAATGGAGTGGAACCCATTTCTGAGTACTGAAAACGTGTAGTGCATTTTCAGCCTTTTTTTAGTACATGAGCATGCCCAATGCTTTTCCTACAGTCCTTTGCAAATAATTTTGTGACATTACATTCCACCAATAATTTCGATATAATTGGCCCTTTTAATGATGGAAATAATTTGGACAATAAAGGCAACCATTCCATCTCGAACAAATAGTGTTACAAAATTGTATGCGGGAAAATGACATTAATATTTCAAAATTTATCATTACAGTAAACTTCTAAAATTTATTAATACCGTGGACAACAAATTCCTTTAACTTTTCAATTAAAGAAATACTATTAACGGCCCGACCACGTTCGCGATTACATTCGCGTCGTACAAATGCCACAACAAACAGTACGCCAAACATCTTCAACATCCGTCAATAAGTAAAATTTTAAAATCACACGTCGGCTTCCCCCTGTTATTTCGCATGGATTAAGCACCTCTCATTCAACTTGCCTTCCCCGCCTTTGTCGCATCCTACGCAGTTGTGCTTTGATGTTATTCCGGACATCATTCATTACAGGATCATTCTCTTCGTTACCGACTCCAAATTCGGGGGTGTCCTCGAGGTCCTCTAAATTAGGGGGGTTAGCATCCGGCAAATCTTCAAATGTGTAGTCCGATGGCGTTTCCACTACGGGGAACATGTCTTCCTCCGGATCTCTGTCCCTACGAATATAATTGTGGAATGCCATTGCTGACAAAATTATTTGCACTTGCGTTTGTATGGAATACCACGGCATACAATAAACAACTGGGAATCTGCTCTTAAAAACCCCGATGGTTCTCTCAATACAGCTACGCAACGAGGAGTGGGCTCTGTTGAAGAATTCGTTGTCGTCGTTAATTCTTCGCCTGCCTTGGCGAAATTCTGGTTGATGGTACCTGTATCCTTTATACGGGGCCAAAAAACCAGGCTTGTTTGGATAGCCAGCATCAACTAGATAGAATTTCCCTGCAAAATTTCATCTTAAACACTACTTGCAATCACCCAAATGATTAATAAACAAAATTTACGATATTACTATAAAAATTTTCTCCATTGACACGTCGGAAGGAAACTTTCGGAAATTCATGTGTACCTTCTTCTGGCTGTGGGAAGTCGAACCTCGGGTTGTAAACAACCCGCTTGAATATTGTGTTGTCGTGGTGTGACCCCTCCCAACCAAGCTGAAGCATAGACAAAAGTTAGGTCAAAATCACATGCTACGAGAATATTCCTGCGTAGGATAACCCTTCCTGCCGTAGAATAACTTCGATCCTTGTCTTTCCTGCACCGAACCATGACGTGTGTCCCATCTAGTGCCCCAATGCATTTTCCCTATGAATAAAACAAATTGAAGTCATGGCCAATTTATTAGTAAAAAAATCATGAGCATCTATTTTGACAAAGACTTTCGCGACCTTGAATGGGGCATAGGATGGTCGTCGATCCAGGTAGGGGTGAGGGTCGTCCTGACTTCTTGTCGGCTTGAGCTTATCGTAGTTAAATCTTCTCAAGCACCTCAACATCTTGTGGACGTGGCGACTCACCTTTGTTTCGCCTTTGAATCCGGAACCGTTCTTGTAACTCATGGTTATCATACCGCGCAATAAGTGAATGAACATTGCCAAAGCTTCGTCACATTGCACTCCGTTGCCCTTCCCAACTTCCCATCCGTATATGGTTTGTAATTCTTCTACTATCTTGTTGAATGTGCTTTTAGGCATTTTTAGTACTCTATAAAACCTGGTGGGGTGACCGTTGAACAAATCGTCAACATACCCCCTCCCCTGGAGTGGAGAAGTATGGAAAGGAATTTTTTTCCTCTTACGCTTTTCTTGGCACTCCTGTAAGGCCTCGAACAATGCCATAGTAATTTCCTCCTCCAATTCATCTTCATCTTCAGCCCAAATTTGTGCTTCTATATCATCATCGGGCAAGGAGAATGTGTCATCATCATCGTCAATGTCGGAGCTGTTCAAAATACCTCCAACCGACTTGTAACCCGGCGGTTCATCCGGAGTTTCCCAAGTCGATTCCCAAGTGTCTCCTTCGCCAAAATTTTCTCCGCTGTTTGTGTCGGCACCGGTAGTGTAGATGTTGTCATAGTTCACGTACGGAGTACTCCCTCCTTCAAAAACATTTGGACGACTACTTTCACCGGCACCGGTTCCGTACATGTTTTCAAAGTTCACGTGTGGAGTACTGTCGTAACCACCCAATGGACTGCCGTAGTATGAATTTGGCATGGATTGACCTTGTGTGACGTACGTCGGGTACTGAAAATTGCCGTCACCTCCAACATTTTCAGAAGAAGAACCCGCCTGCATCCCAAACTGGGACCCACCGACTCCTTCAGCCGCCATTCCTCCATAAGGAGTGCAAGATGATGGGGGTTGCGGATTCGAGGCGGCGGTGTGGAAATTATCGGTCCCGGAATGGCCATACGGATTGTAAGGTGGATGTTGATGTGTCAAATAATTTGATTGGAAAAAATCACTTTCCAACCAACCCGTAAAATTTCCGAACTCGTTCACACCACCAGGATTCGAACCACTCCCACCGTCATTCCCCCAATTTCGCGGATCCATGCGTTCAATAACTTTGTTCTACACAAACCCCGGAATTATTTTTCCCTGCACGATCATATGTAATCAACAACTGTGCATTTTTAGTTATTAGTTTATCTTAACAAATAACGGACTAATAACAAAACTGACAACCAATGAAGGACATTAACAACAAACATGACATGATAATGGAGGCTAATACAAATGTCATACAACCCTACATAAATTAGCACACCTACTGAAATAATTAGTCAGAAACTACAAATAAGACAACACTACTTATAGTTTTCAAACATAAACAACAAATAAAAGTCCGTCTCAAACCCCCGCAATCAACAAAGTTACCAGCAGTAATAAAATTCATATTATTGTTCGACAGAAATTAAACTCATAGCTAGAGGCCATAAATCAATCAAGAGTCCACGGTGGGGGACAGGAAAGTTGAGCAGGATGTTCGGCAGCCAAATCGGTGGCCTTCTTGTGTAAGTGGCGAAGGAATTCCATGCGATCCTCACCACGCTGTCCCATCATCCAGTCGGCATCAATTGGGTTTGCTTTGAAGTAGTCCGTCGCCCACCAATAGAGCGGAGGCCGCGGCCGAACGTTGAAGCATTCCATGGTGCCCAACGCCTCCGAAACATCACAGACACTGTGTTTCAGACGGACCATTGGCTTTTGTTGCCTTTGCGTGTTGAATCGTGTCAATATTCTGTCCATGGATTGGGACAACTCATCTGTACCGGAAGAAGGAGTTTTCCGCTTCGTTCCACTAGAACCTTGCCCTGGGTTTTTCGGCATTGACCTCGGATATGGAGGTGTGACTGCTTCATTCACCTGGGTGGGCACTTCGGTACCAACATCGTCCCCGATATCAACCCCAACTGTATGCCCACAGCCCTCCCCAAATTCCTCTGCCTCCAGCCGATCTTCCTCTTCCATGGCTAACGGGTTGGCTTCGTTAGTGTCGTGCTCAGATAGAATATAAACGTAGTCGGCGGTTGCAGTGACTTCTTGGAAGACACGTTGCATTAGTTCCTCGTGGTTCGGGCGTCGATCTCGGAACTTGGCAACGTGTTCATTTTGCTGCATATTACGTGTCACACAATAACGACAAACGATGCACCAAATATAAAGAAACTCCCACGCGTTAACGGAACAAATACTAACATGAAAGAAAAAAGGCAGTGTAACATATTAAACAATAGGCATAGAGAAATAAAATATACACAGTGAACGAAATTGGAAGAGAGGACAATGGGCTCACCTCTTACAAGTCCGTCTTGTTATAGGAAAATGAGAAGGCCTTCTTGTTATGGGAAAATGAGAAGTTCCATTCCTTTTAATACTAGTGTTTCACTTTTTAGGGTACAAATTCCTTTAACTTTTCACATGTGAACTACTCTCAGTGTTTGGTACCTCAACAAAGGTGACCCCCACAACCAAAAATACAGCTGTTGGGTATCTATGAAAAGGAACATGTGCCCCCCACCTTGCACCAAAGAAAATGTGCTACTTTCCTATTTGAAGGACATGACCAATGGCCCACCAGTTCACATTGGCACATTATAATTTTTGTACTCTTGTATGAAACACGTGAATGAAAAGCAGTCTATTATTCTACCATTGCACAATCTCCATTATTCAAAACAACAGTCCATTATTGTAGCCATGTAGAATCTCCATTATTATACATGTCTATTATTGTACCATTGACATAGCAAAAACCAATAATTTGAGTGTATCTCTAGAGTGTAATAACATTTTCTAGTAAAAGAGGACCACAAATCTCAATGTTGCAAAAGATCTTCTAACCACAAGATTCCTTTATATATACTCATGTATGCAAAGATGACTGAAACGAAACTTGCATTATTTGGGTAAGAGATAAAATTATTTACGTATGCAACTCATTGTGGGTCTCACCAAGCAATCATTGCAATAATCTAAACAGTTCATCTTGTGGGCACGCAAAATAATGTATTCATGCAAAAAAATCAGCTTTATCGGACATCGATAGATATGTCAAAAGTTATGGTTTAAAAAACGGACGGTCATAGACTTTTTAACTTAAAAAACTATTGAGAGGTGCCTTTAGGCACAAAAAAAGGAAAAAATCACTAGGGTAGGGAATAGCCAATTTGAGTTGAATATCATGAACCCAATATGTTACATATAGTTGGAATCTATTATTTTTCGCATGGTTGAAACAAAATTGAATACCGAATGAGGTTAGCCCAAAAAGGTTGAGAAGTATAAACAATTCTTAACCCAATAATGTAGTAGTGGAAAGTTATATTTACCCGAATGAGGTTAGCCCAAAAAAAGTCCGGGGCTGTGTACGTCCCAGTTGAGTTGTCGAAACCAAGTCCAATCGCTCCTCTCCTTGAATCGGCCAAGAGCTGCCATGCTTGCCAATCACGGCGTAGCACTTGGTACCGATTCTTGCACTGTTGTTGGGTTACCGGAAGGTTCGTCAAAGAGGATATGCGTTTCGCAATCCTCGCCAATGACTGGTTCGGCAATTGGGTGGTGCTTCTCCCCTCTTCATCAATCTCTTTGACTGCAAGTTCCAAGAAGACCCTCGTCAATTGGGAATCCCAAACAACTCTCTGGCCTTTGCGCGAAATTTTGCCAACTTCTGGGTCAGCAACTGAGAGACGGTGTTGGGCAGGTGGTGCTTGGTTCCTCCCGAGATTAATGGCCTTTCGAGGGGATACCATGACTTAACAAAAAAAAGAAACACAATATATATTAATTCATTTATGGCTACGGTAGACAAATGGTAGACAAAACACTTGTAAATGAAATGCATAGGTACTTCGATACGATTAATCAGTTACAAATGTTACAAAATACATCGTCATAAGTTCTGGTACTTCGGGAGTTTGGCATAGGCATCAAAACAGAACTACATCATGGCAATAACCCGATACAAAAGTAATAACACGTGTACAAGTAACACTACTGCAGTGACTAATCAGCTTTCCTAATCAAACTTCATACGGAGCAACAAGACCACTTGGACAACACAAACGGCGACGATGATTGTCTTCAGATTACGCACGTTGTTGATAAGCTGGAGTTGTTGTGCTCGTAAAGAGGCAACATCAGCTTCCAAGCTCTTTAGGGTATTTGTGTTTCCGTTGTGGGAATCAGCGGGATGGTTCTGCGGTGCCGCGTAAGTGGTCTTGTGGGATGATTCGTCAACCCACCCATTCCACTTGTCGCATGGCTGTTAAGTTTGTTACACGATTAGATATGGAATTCGTTGAATTGTAAACATACAAGTGTTACAATAATGTATTTCAAATTATATACTGTTTGAAGGTAACTTACTGGTACGTTTGGACACCTATAGTACAGCCGTCCAGGATTCTTAGTTGACCGGGAGGTCGTTACAACGCACGGTCCATATCCACAA
The DNA here is from genome assembly GCA_016920895.1 of Vaccinium myrtillus. NCBI lineage: Eukaryota > Viridiplantae > Streptophyta > Magnoliopsida > Ericales > Ericaceae > Vaccinium > Vaccinium myrtillus. Next base: position 25,179,477 of record CM029275.1, on the reverse strand, counting down.
CGACAGAACCTACTGCTATCAGAGTTCGCCGATGACAACCGCGAAGCCATGGAGGTTGATGTGGTCTGACCCTAGATCATATTTTTAAATAATAAGAAATGGTTCACGTGCTTGTAGGGTATTTGTTGTCAATCCATGTTTCATTACACATGTATGATATACAGAAAAGGAAAACATGTAGACATGTATGCTATCCATGATTTGAAATTAATCAGAAACTTGTAGAATAAAAATAAAAAAAAAACATAAAAGGAGAAAACATCCAACATGTTGACAGTCCCAATAACAATTCTGAAACAGAATATTAAAAATTGCAGCCTCCAGGTAGAAGAAACACATGGGGTTTAATTCTGCAAATCAAAGTTACTTTGATTGCTACTACAAAATTTCCCGATCTAGATGTTACAACTCAGTCTGACCTCAAGGGTTTAATCCAGTCAATATCGCCATTATACCATATCTACAGCTACAATTTTCGTTTTTTGGGGTACAAAAAATAGCATATTCTAAACCCCAAATTTGGAAACATGATACGGAAACAAGATTGGAGGCCTTAAATGGAGGAAATAATACACTACCACTTATGGAAAACGATTATTCAACCGGATTGAGGACTTACTTGTCGAAGTCCTCCGAAGTGGGTTTGTCCGGCTCAAACGAAGAACGACAACAGATCGTAAAGCAGCCGTCGATTTCTGAAGAAGGTGGATCGGTTTGAGGAGGATGATTGCGATTTGGAGAGGTGGTGATGGAGTTTTCGGGTTGAGGATGAGGAATGCGAAGGAGAGGCGGTCAAATGGGTAATGTCGGCAGTGGTAAGAGGGGAAGAAGTGTGGTTGGGAAGGAGTAGGTGGGTTTACTTTAGGGTTTACTGTTGGAATTTTTGGTAAAGGCGAAGGGTATTATCGTAAATCTGCTAGTGGTCAGATTGTAAGGGGTTTAATTCTGCAAATGACACGTGGCGTTAATAATTTGGATTATTGGGTTGACATTTTAATCCAAAGCACTCTGGTTTTTGTACCCATAAAAAACCAAAAATCCAGAATAGGACTACTATTCAGGCCCAAAACTTTTAAAACCCAACTAGCCCGGAAGTTTATTGTTAACAGGGGAATGAAACAGATGGTGATACCCCATAGAAGAAGAAACTCAGACGTCACTACAGGAAATTTCGCCTTTAGCGACATTTTTCAGTCGGTAATGCTACAAATGCCGGGAAAAGTCTTCACAAATGCCGGCAATACTCGACACTATTTGCGGCATTTTCAAAAATGCCGGGAAAGCCTATTGTTTTATAAACAAAATGCCACATGGCGCCCGCATGCACTACAAGAAATTTCACAAATCCCGACTAACTGTTTACTCGGCTATGGTAGCTATTTTAGTCTGCAAAAGGTTTTGCCGACCAGTTTTTTAGTCGGCATTTTTTGTCGGGTAATGATGGTTCGCAAAGATACTTCCCGACTAAAAAGTATTTGGTCGGCCTAGGTGGCTCATTTGCCAACTACCGTTCCCAACCAAAAACGTGGTCGGTATTTCTTTTTTTAGTCGGGAAATGCAAGGCTTTCGCCTACTGACTTTCCCCTACTAAATCTTTAGTTGGTAATTGCTTGCTTCAGTTTGTTCCCAAATGGTAAATGTTTAAATCCCAATTTTGTTTTCCCATCTAATTTCCTGCCATCCTACGATAATTAGTACTAAACAAATAAATTTGTTGAAATAAATCCTAATTTTAATAAATAAAGGTGCCCAATATTTCGAAAACAACTTGTATCCAAATTCCTAAAGCTTAAAATAACAACACATCTAAGTGTTACAAGGGGAAAATAAAAAATCCAAACCCTTACACCACAAAATACTTAAAAGTTCAAGTTCAACAAACGGATAACCAAAAAACATCCAAGCACGTAGAATCGTCAACCAAATCCCAGCATTGATCTTCATAGTTAATAACGAAAAGTAGAATGGCGGGATACTCCATTAAAGCGTCGATCTGTAAAAAAAAAACAAACCATCCACCGTTAGTATTTATGAACACGTGTATTCCATTGCTCAAAATGAACATATGTACAAGCCAAAAAGAGTGCCTTTGTCATGCTAGCAGCATCATGAAACGCATATGTATGTCTATTGAGTAAAAATCACACCTTTTATAATTCTGAAATTATAATTCTTTGAAAAGCGACAACAACTTTATTAATGAATGTAAAATTAGCAAATGAAACCTAGCAAATGAATCTCGTGCATTTTTTTATTGCCATTTCCTTCCTTGTTTGAGGAAGATTTTCTTGGTGAAGAAAATCTTTCCATTGCTCTCCAAACTTTCCACTTGCATTGGTCCAAACCTTCCAGTTTGATTGTTCCCAAGCTTTCCAATTGAATAATCACGCCATAAGCTTATAAAATCATGCCATAGAATTTTCTGTTGATCCCGCCATAAAATCCTTTGATAATCCCACCGTAAAATCCTCTGTGCAAATCACGTGCGCCTTGACTAACTGCCAACTCATGGTCCTTCGATACAAGACATAATTAATTCCTACCACAACCTATACAAACGCTCTAAAATAAATAAAATAAATTACAAATGAATAAAGCGGGATACATGTGAAAGTGTGTTTTTGTACATGAAAGTGCCAACCAAAAGGGAGCTCAGTCTATGGAGCTTACAAAATCTGAACCGTTGAATACACCATTGAATGGCTGATATGCTACGCAACACGGTGCACAACAACTACTGCGTAGCAAGCCCCCCATTCCATATGATCGAAATTTCATCACAACTAATCTTTTAAAGTATGTGGGTTTGTGAGCGTTAGCTTGTTGGTTGAGGAACCCTTAAACCTTCTTCTTTTCTTGTATTTATAGGCCAACTTGCTCCATGATCTTAATGCTTTGATTTTGAACTTCCCACCTAGAAGTTGGTTGTACTGTTCAAGATGATCTTCATCTAGTTTGTTAACTCCTTGTGTTATCCGTAGACCAAACTTTTCCCTCCTAGCAAGACAACCAATGACTAAAGAGTCCATACTCCTCAAGTCACTTTGCTACATTATCCCCGTAACCTCTTTTCCTTGAAATATGGGTGACCAAAGGCAGAGGAGCCCAGGCCACTGCTGCCTCTATCTCTTATACAGAGAGAAGGCGGGAAATATCTCCTAACTTTGTGGGAAGTTAGAGATAAGTCCTTGAATTATCTTTGTAATAACTAATCATTTATATGGCTTCAAAAGATAAATTAATTTATCTTAAATATGTACCGCATTGGATCAAGGCGGGTTTAACTATTAAAAAAGAAACCAATTGGGCCTTTATTACTAGCATGGGCCAATGGTAATTATATTAGTCCGGCCCTCAATTATTCATTATCAGGTCTCCAAGACCCAATTTACCCTTCTCGGCCATTTGTTGGGCCTGTGGCTAAATTTATCAAATTTGGGGGTAAAGATTACCACGAGTGTGAGGAATTTATGGTGTCACAATGTACATCTATGAATTAGTCTTAAATTTAAGCAAATTAACTTATCTCCTTTTATTTATACAACAGATGAACTTGGTTTTATATGTAAATTACTCTTAAAGTTCAACAAAGGAATTAACTGTTCAACTTCAATTATTTACTATTTATTGTTTATTACATAGTCAACATCTTCTTCCCCAACTCGGTCACAATTTTCGACGCGGGTCGCACGAATTTTCTGGCCAACTTTCCAGCTTCAGCGACTTTTCTGGCCAACATTCTGGCTCCGTCGACTTTATGGCGAACTTCTGGCGCCATCAATTTTCTGGAAAGCTTTCCGGCACTGGCGATGAAGCGACAGGAAGCTAGAGAGAATTTATTATAATTTAATATAAGAGTATCTTTGTCCAATTAAAAAGAGGAGTGAACCTCACAACTTAGAAATTACTCCTTGTCCAAAATGGAGTACAAACTAATGGATCCTAACCCTTGCCCAAAATGTTAGTGGACTAGGTCTTGGTTCAAACATCTATAGTGCACCTTAGACCTTTTCCTTCACAAAAATTTCCATGAACTTCTTAAAGAAAGGGAGTTTAATTGAATTCCTTTGAATGCACTAATTAATTTGACAATGTAATTTCCTCGCGGACTCCAGACTGTGAAAATGATGTATGTCCAAACTTAATATTTGATTACTACATACTTCGTTTTTTCTCTTGGTAAAACATCAAAGAAAAAGACTTTTGGGCAAATCCATCAGTTTGGCCTATCTCCTTCCTAAAAATGAAAAAAAAAAAATTAAATATTGCTGCCAACTATAAATTGCCACTGCCTAAGATTGGGGTATAAGTGCCAATAGGAGGTTAAGATTTCCAACATTTCCCGAGTTGAGAATTGGGTAGAATTCTTGATAAAATAACGTTTGTCTCAACGGGCTTATCTAACAAGTTTTCTTGATGACCACTCTTAGGAGAATTCTTAGAACCGCCACTGGTCAAGCTAACTTGATGACCAAATCAAACTAATGATTCCCATTATCCATCACTATCCAAGATCCATTTGGTGTGATGAACTTAATGGTTGAATCATCTACATATTAGTAAATAGGTGTATCTATATTGCTTTATCTAGTTAATTGGGATAAAGTTATACATGTAACTGTGTCTATATATAACTAGTATTTCCTATAAATATATATTGTTTTTTGTGCAATTAGAAAAAATATGAATTTTGACAGAGAGAGAGATGCTTATACGGTTCATTGTGAGGAGTCCCATTACGAAACAGCCCACACCTAAAGCATGGATAACTGATCACTTTCAGACATTCGTAAGTTTTGTTTTCCATGATCGTAATGTATGACATATGTTCAATATTCAGGACTCCATCCAGACCATTTCCACGACAGATAGATTTGATCAATCTAAATCTGGTCAATGGACTCCATATGTCAGTATATAAAGCATTCGGCTACCTCAACATGTTGAAGAACACAAGAACAGAAGAATATGGGCAATAGCAACGTAGCCCCGACGAGCCAAAAAAATAGCAACATAGCACCGACGAGCCAAAAAAATAGCAACATAGCCACGAAATGGAGGCTTCTCAGTGGAGAAGACAATTGGAAGGGATTATTAGATCCTCTAGACATCGATCTCCGTCGATACATAATTCACTACGGGGAAATGGCTCAAGCAACCTACGACACCTTTCTCTCCGATAAGATATCGAAATACGCAGGAAGTAGCCGGTACGCAAAGAATGATCTCTTTGCTAAGGTGTTTCTAGAACAAAGCAATCCGTTCAAATACCGCGTGACAAAATATCTGTACGCGACATCCACAGTTTCTCTTCCGGATGCATTTCTTTTGAAGTCGCTGTCGAGGGAGGCATGGAGCAAGGAGTCCAATTGGATGGGGTATGTAGCGGTGGCCACGGATGAGGGGAAGGCGGCTTTAGGGAGGAGAGATATTTTGGTTGCCTGGAGAGGGACAATCGAGGCCTTGGAATGGGTAAATGACTTGGAATTTATTATGGTTCCAGCTGACAAAATACTTGGAGAGGAGCATGATCCAAAGGTGCAGCAGGGGTGGTACTCTATCTACACTTCTAATGATCCAAGATCATCATTCAATAAGTCCAGCGCCAGAGACCAGGTAATTTTATAAAGCTCACTTGTACAAATACATATATCATTTTTGAAGCCTCATTCAATAGATAAATTGCATCTCGAGGAATAATCTTCAAATGTCCAAGTGAGTGTTACCGTGGCTCATTGCCTCATTCATTCAAAACAACACCAAGTGGCGGATTCAATAGATAAATTGCAGATATGGTTTTGTATTCTCATTTTTAGTTAGTTTAAATCATAGTATTATATTTTTGACATAGCTATGATATAACGGTTTGACAATAGGTAGTTTAACAAGTGAACTGTGCACCGGCTAGCTCCTTGTTATTGCCTCACCGGTTCGGTTTTCGGAATATTGTTAAAAGTAACGAAAGAAGCCTAAACCATATTATTTACATTTTTTTTTTCCGCAAAATCTTAATATGGTAATTGTATTTAATTATTATGAGTTTCTATCTTTAAAGCAAACCCATGTCACAATTATGAAAACGAAAAAAAAAAAGTAACTCACATATATCTCTTATTATTTGAAGTGGAAGAGAAGAAATTGGAGTGATCTTGAAGGGAGAATTACATTTTCTTTTTTTGTAGTTCAAAGGTTAAACCTTGCGATTTGTCTGGTTTACATTAATTGGTTTTTGGTGCTGGTCCGATTGACTTTCCAATCGGTAGAACCGGCTGGACCAATCCGAATTTTGGAAAATTGGTTTATGTGCAAAATTATGTTTCAATAGAATTTTCTTCTTAAAAGAATAAAACTTCAAAAAGAAAACATCATCATAATTAAAATTAGTAATGTCCTTTAAATATCAAATCTACTATTTTAGGTTAATGCTGAGATGAAGAGACTTGTGGAACAATACAAGGACGAAGATATCAGCATAACTATTGTTGGCCACAGCTTGGGATCAGCGATTGCAACCCTTAACGCAGTTGACATTGTTGCGAATGGAATAAACCTATACAGAGGTCAACCTAACAAGGCCATTCCAGTTACGGCCTTTGTGTTCGCGAGCCCTAAAGTTGGAGATTCCGGCTTCAAAAAGGTCTTTGATGGACTAAATGATCTTCGAATCCTACGCATTCACAATGCCCTAGACATTGTCCCGGATTATCCTTTCATAGGTTACACAGAAGTAGGCGAAGAATTGGGTATTGACACGACAAAATCCGAGTACTTGAAAAGTCCTGGGAATTTGTCGAGTTGGCATAATTTGGAGGCGTATTTGCATGGAGTCGCGGGAACACATGGATCGAAAGGAGGATTTGAGTTGGTAGTTGATCGTGATATCGCGCTGGTTAACAAGTCGTTGGATGGTTTGAAAGAGGAATACGGAGTACCCGAATCGTGGTGGTGCGTACAGAATAAGGGGATGGTTCAAGAAGCGAATGGCTCTTGGAAGTTAATGGACCATCAGAAAGCTGATGATTTCTGAACTTTATTAGGTCGAGTTAAAATTCCGACATGGGGGTACTATTTAATTCCTTGTTATATTTCCCAAGTATTAAAAAAAAAAAAAAACTTAGTTTCCTTGTTGGAGATGTTTAGGTATACCAAGAATAAGTTACATTTATTTTTATGTCAAATTAATTAGTTCAATATTATACTTGTTACGTCCTTGAACGTCGAACGTATTGTTATAATTAGTTCAATAAAACATGGTTGGTGGTTATATAGAATATGTTATTGTACAGGTAACACTGTCTATATTTTTTTGAAAAGCAAAGAAGGCTTTATTAATCAAATGTTATAATTTCAAGAGATTAACGGGACAAGAGAGGTGAAGGTAACACTCTTGATAACTAGCATGCTTATTGGACACTAGAAATGATCGTCTCACACTACAACAAAAACTACCTATGGCGACGAAATGTGGCAAGAAAATTCAAATTTCTTCGCCAAATGGGTCTTTATAGCGAGGAAATCGATTTCGTCGGCAAAAGATACTCTATGTCGATGAAATTATATTTCTTCACCCAAAAGCAAAGATTTGGCGAGGAAATGAATATTTCCTCGCTAAAGGGCACCCATTTGGTGACAAAATTAAATTTCCTCGCAAAAAAACTAAGATTGGCGACGAAATTATCTTTCCTAGACAAAAAGCTAAGATTGGCGAGGAAATGAATATTTATGCGACGAAATTATCATGTTTTGATCCTTTATGCGATTTTTGCCGGATGCAAAGTGAGACACTCCACGGTCTGGTATGAAGAATCAAATTGTTAAATCAGGTTTTGTGAACATTGATGTATAAATCTGTCACGTTAAAACTCAGATTGATAAAACATCGATAAAAATTTGATCCAATAATACTTGTCTCGTGAGCGAATCTTGATTCATATTTTCTACCTAAAGCAAGCACATTGTTCAGGGGCGGAATTATTAAAGGTCTAAAAATATACTAAAGTTTGGTAATTTTTAATATGAAATTTGGTTATTCTTTAATATTGTATGTACTAAATCATTAGTAAGAGGTCAAAATATAATAAACTTCGCTTGTATTTTTGAGTACGTATATAGTGTAGCTGAACAAAATAAAATAAAGGAGTCCCATTTATATTGCCAACTTAAAATAAAAATTTAATTTACATTAGGAGTCCCATTTATATTGTCAACTTAAAATAAAAATTTAATTTACATTTTATATCATAGCTAAATAAACATCATAGAACCGCCGCTTACATCATTTGAAATGGACAGTCTAAGTTTGATAATTTTGGGCAAGAATAGATAGAGTATCGAAGTGATCATGATTAGCGTAACCACATGACAAAAATGTGATTGACTTTTTCCATATAAAAAATCCAACTGAAAGGTCAGCAACGCTAAAAGTGTGAATAAGTCAAGTTAAACTAGTAAACTAGTTAAGAAATTAACATGGATGAAATATAATTACACCGTGCGTGAACGAAAACCCTTTCTCTATTTCACTCTTCAGATAATATTTAATTATATATAATAGTCTTTGCAATGGAATATAATTACACCGTGCGTGAACGAAAACCCTTTCTCTCTTTCACGCATAAGCCCACACACAATGAAAAAGACGTAGCTATTTCTTGCCCCGGTTTACGTGTTTCATCACTCATACGATACAAGCATTACAATTGGAACTTGATGCTATAATTCGTGTTTAAACAATATTATAATTTTTATTTTTTTTATATAAATGAATTCTAGATGGTTATTATGAATTTTTATCTAGGTTTTACTTGAATTAAAATGGTTCAAGGAGTGCAAAAATACCATACTCGCACACAAGTGCATATGATAACTTCGTGTACGTCTTTGTTAGAATGAGGTCATTAACTTCTTTCTTGTTGCTTTGAATAATAATGGAGCCATTGCCACGCAAACCACTCATCCAAGCATATTATGAAGCCATTCTAGTAAATCTGAAGTCTATTTGGTCAAGTTTGTTTATATGATAGTGGAAGCAATGTGCTGATGTGATGAATCTAGGAATTTTAATGGGTTAAGTGATTGAGCAAATCCATGACTTGATTGGGTTTCAATAGATGTGGTACCAAAGTCTGTGACGGATGCAGATCGGAAGCGGGCTCATGTTTAGAACGTAAATAACAAATTTATCCCTCTTTATAACGGCTTAATCTTTTGGATGATTTGATGGTTAATAATTTTATACGGCCTCAGAGGAGCCAAAAGATCATATGTTCTAACCTCACCGGCTACCTAGTTATTAAATAGTTGCATCTAATTACTCCTTTTATAGACGATAGTCTGTCTACACTTGAAAGGGTGTGTTGAAAACATATATAATAAAGTTACCCCTCCCTCTGCGGAAAGTACTTTTGAATAATGGCAAATCTAACATGAAAAGAAAGGGAGTCTGTTGTATGTGAATGATGAGGAATATGGGCATGGGCGGGGCCTAACTTTGGAGGATTTAGAATAATAGATGGGTCCTTTTTCAATTTGTAAAGTATAAAGTGTACAAGTACTAAAAGTAGTAAAAAGCTAACTGTTCTCTTTAGGCAAACGATAACATGCAAAAAATACTCAGGCTTTGTCCGTTTTCTTGTTTAGTTTTAGTTTTGATGACATCATCATTTCCCTCATTTCTCTTTCTATCTCTCTCTCCACTCATTACACCTGCTGACATCATCAAAACTAAACTAAATTATCTAACCAAACATAGCCTCAATATCTTAGAAAAATGGCGGTACCAATATGTTAGTGTACCACCATGTTCGGTTTGGTTTTCCAATCTTAGTTCCTACTTTTTTCAGTGGGCCCCTACGTTTTGCCTATATTTTCTCTCTCCTCTCTATTTCTAGCAATGCTACTCTAGTGAATATTTTGTGTGAGATGCGTCTGTGGGGCCTACTTTGAAGACTCATACAAACGATCTGCACCGGTTATTAATTTTTTAAGTAATTTTTTGAGTCACTCCTAAAAAAGCAGCTCATTCGAAAAATTATAACCGGTTGATCCGTCTTTTAATTATTCATTCACAATTTAGGATCCCGAATTTTACAAAAGTTAAAAGAAAGTTAGACAACTAGATCAAGGACTTAAAATTATACGATTGACCTGATTTTTTTTAGATGACTTAAAAAATAATTTTAGAACTAATGGACGGCTTGGATCATTTGTGTGGTCTTTAAAGTGGACCCACGGACGCATCTCACACAAAATATGCACTAGAATAACATTGCTAGAAATAGAGAGGAGAGAAAAAATATAGGCACAAAGTGGGAAGCTCCACTCGAAAAAGTGGGAACCAAGGTTTGGAAAACCAAACCGAACATGGCCGTAAATTGTTGTGTACAATATGTGTGTACCATCCATGCAAATTGGGTGGTAGCTACTTACCAAAATTTAAATGCTAATTAGAAGGATGCAATTTTCCAATTTTCGCAGTGCTTAATATTTGGTGTGATTTCATATGTTAAAGTTTTAAAATTAACAATTTGAATTTAGGGTGAGTTTTCACTACAACATTTTCTATATTTTTAGACTACAAGTTGTCAAATCAATTGATGCATACGAGGAGATTGATTTGTTAATTTGACAACTTGCAATCCAAAATACTAAAAATATAAAAAATACCGTAGTGGAAACTTAGTACTGAATGAAGTCTGTTGGTCACCCCGCCCTAGATGTGAGTTGTTAGACCAAAATGAACCGATATTACAGTTGGTATTCAAACTAGTTGATTAATGCATTTTTATCTCTAAAAAGGTTGTGAATCCCATACCTACTGGTCGGTATAGGCTGATACATATTGGATTGGATAAAGATACGGGTACTGTTGTGAAATTTTAATGTACTCGCAAGCGCACGAATCGTATTGAAGTATAGCAATGCAAGTGCGAGGTCGAACCCACAGGGACTTGTGTATTTTTATAGGAAACTAAATAAATTTAAATTGATAAAACCCTAACCTAGTTCCAAAAAGTTGTGAATTGGTTTGACTAAAATTAAACTAAAAATGACAAAAGAAAACAATTAAAACCTAACGGAAAAGAATGTGAAGATTACCGGTTGGGAAAGATAACTAGAGTTTCGGAATCCACACCCATGTATTCATAGTGATTTTTAACAAACTCTGATTTATTTTTCTCTAATTGTCTTCACAGTAATTTGGTGGCTAAACTCTATTACTATGGAAAATATCCTCGTTAAGCTTGTTTTAAAGAAAAATCTAATGCATGCTCTTCCTCGCCTCAAAGTTCAAGACATGAAAAATCCGATGTATCCGTTAACAAACAAATCACAACGGATATCCAATACTTGAAATCAAAATTTAATAACCAGGCAAAATAATTAACTAGTAGTTTCAAATCATGGAAAAAACATGATTGAATCCATATCCAAAACCACTAAGTAAAATTAAACAGAGGTAAGAACAATTATCCAATGAAATTATGCATTAAGAAAAATAAACCGAGAGTTTATGTTTAATCACTACTAGACATGAGGTTTCATCCTCCGCCCTAGTTTAAACGACTAGCCACTCATGGAGTTAGAACGAATAATGAGATAATAATAACAAAACTCCATTGAATGTAAAAGTTTACGTAAATGAAAAAGGAATAAATTAAACTTTACTTCCAGCCGTGTGTACTCGAGATATCACAATTGCTTCCAGCCGTGTATTTTTTCCCTCTGCCGTCACAGCAGCCACTGTCTCCCCGCATAAGCAACCCTTCTCTTCCTTTTTATAATCCACCGAATAATCCATAAGGGAAGAAGAAATTCTTTCCAATAAAATTGACTTCATTCTTTGGCAGTATGTTACTAATACTTCTTCCATGTAAATCCTTCTAATTTCATTTCCTAACTAATGGAATTAGATCATGTCCAATACTTGCCGTATTTCTTACATGTGAATTCCTATTTTTAATCAAAGACTTTCCTTCATAGCCATTTACAAATCTTCTCTTGATTCCAAATCTCAATCAAGCTCATTTTGTTCGTGAATATCTTCTCCAAGATTGCCTTCGGATTTTCCTTCCACACCAAGTAAATATGACATTGTGCTTTTTGAATCTAACGGCTGAAATAAAAGAAATTATCATCTTTTTCCTGCAAATTAATAATTTAATGTAAATAATCAGAAAGATAACAATAATATCTAATTAAGCACGATAAGGGACTAACAATATGCAATTTAGGGATTTCTAAATGTCTATATTTTGGGCTCATCAAATACAGAGCATTTGGTACAGAAAACGTACCGATTGTGTTCGGGGACCCACTTTTGGGTCTCATACGAGTGATCCGAAATTTTGGTTGGAACGGTGGGACTTTGGTTGAAGCACTTCCAACCGTCCGATTGAGCTAAAATTTGGTGGGGGCCCTCGGAAAAATGTTTTAAGAACAATGAACGGTTCGGATCACTCGTGTGAGACCCAAAAATGGTTCCCCGAACTTTTTCTATACCAAATGCTCTGTACGGGTAGCACTGTCCTATTGGATTTGTATGAAATTGGTAATCTCCTCTAATTTCGCCCCGATCCAAAGTACATGTTGGTACATGACGGTACTAGTCATGCAAAGGATACCAGATGATATCGAGTGAGTACCAGACGGTACCAGTTATAATATTTTAAACTATTTTTTATTTTAAGGAGGTAATTACACAATTAATTAAGATTTTGAACTAAAAATATCATAATTTTTTTATATTTCGATATTTGAGTTTCATAATCAGGAGTAATAATTTTTTTATATTGGTTAAAATTCTTTGGGTTTTTAGGCGTACAATTATACATATTAATGCATAATATATGGAAAGCACAAAATCCGCAGCGGTACCCGAAATGATACTGTTATTGATACGTATTCAAAACCTTGATTTCAATACATAATAGGACTACTAATCATTCAGGCCCAAAACTTTTAGGGAAAAATACAAAATGCCCCTCATACTTTACACTCAATTACATATCGCATCCCAAACTTCGACTTATTTCAATTTACCTCCCAAACTTAAACTCCATTATTCAAAATGACTCCTTCCGTCCCAATCCGTTACCTCACTAACGAAAAATGATGAGGTGGACGTTAACGGAGAGTTAAAACCGTTAGTGGGAGCACAAACGCCCTAAAACGACGTAGTTTTGGGGCGGCCCAAGGGGGAAGAAAAACTTCAAGAAAACACCTAAAAGCCCCCCCTCTCTCTCTCTCTCTCTCCTCCAAACCACATCTTCATCTCCAAACCCAAATCATATTAGGTCAAAATCACAGACCCAATTTTTTATCTAAAAATTTTTTTTGCAAAAAAATATCTCAAATTTTTTTCTGTAATAATTATTTATCTAAAAAATTTAATTTTTAAAATTGTTTTCAAAAAAATAAATACATCAAAAAATTTTTTTTTCTGAAATAATATTTTTCAAAAAAACATTATTCAAAAAAATTATTTCGGAAATAGTATTTTTTAAGAATCTTTATTTTTTTATTTAAAAAAATTGTTTTCAAGAATTATTTTCCAAAAATGTTTTTTATTTTTTAAAAAAAAATGATTGTGATTGTTCTAAAAAGTATTTTAATCCTAGGATAAATTTTGGGATAATTTTTTTTATGGGATAATTTTTTTTATGGGACGGAAGTCTTGAACTATTTGTCCTGCGACTGGTAGTCCTAGACTATTTGTTCAAATATTAATTTCATCCATAATTTACCCAATCCCATGTTTGATTCGCGTGAGATTATTTATGGGATAATTTTTATTTTTTTTCTATCAAAAACAGTCTTAGTTTTTTTTTAAACAAGAAAAATATTTTTTAAAGAACCACTTTTAAAAATATTTTTTGAAAACAATTTTGGAGAAGCAAAAACTATTTTGAAAATCATATACTTGAAAATACTTTTTAGAACAATCACAATCAGTTTTTTTTTTTTTTTGAAAACAAACATTTTTGGAAAACAATTTTTTTAGTAAAAAAATAAACATTCTTAAAAAATACTATTTCCGAAATAATTTTTTTAAATAAATTTTTTTTGAAAAATATTATTTCGGAAATAATTTTTTAGATGTATTTATTTTTTTGAAAACAATTTTAAAAAATTAATTTTTTTAGATAAATAATTATTTCCAAAAAAAATTTTGAGATATTTTTTTGAATTTTTTTTTAAAAATAAATAATTGGGTCTGTAATTTTGACCTAATCTGATTTGGGTTTGGAGAGGAAGATGTGGTTGGGAGGAGAGAGAGAGAGAGAGAGAGAGAGAGAGAGTGAGTGATTTTAGGTGTTTTTGTTAAGTTTTTTTTTTGCCCCCCTGGGCCGCCCCAAAAACTACGTCGTTTTGGGGCGTTTGTGCCCACACTAACATTTTTTTTTCTCTCCGTTAACGTCCACCTCATCATTTTCCGTTAGTGAGATAACGGATTGGAATGGAAGGAGTCATTTTCAATAACGGAGTTTAAGTTTGGGAGGTAAATTGAAATAAGTCGAAATTTGGGACGCGATATGTAATTGAGTGTAAAGTATAGGGGGCATTTTGTATTTTTCCCAAACTTTTAATACCCAACTAGCCTGGACCTTTTATTAATAGGGGAACGGTGATACGTCCAAAAACGGAATGGAAGAAAAAACTCAGGTGGAGATTTGTTGGAAGCCATGAATCCATGATGATGAGAGGGAGATAATTTATTTATTTTGGGTAAAAAAATTTAATTAGTAATGAGAGGGAAGTGGAGGCAACCAAAGAAAAAAATGTGATTTTTATGGAAACAGGAGCCCTATAGGGCGCTCCGTACAGGGCGGCCCTGTAGAACACATCTATACCCTCTAAAAGTATTTTGGATAGTTCGGAGTTAACAAAAACTTTTCCATGAAATTGTAAACCGTCGAGATGGACGGCTTGGATGAGCACTTCAGGGCCACACACCAATACCCCGGGTTAAATTTTTAGAGCTGTTGCTCTTGCAATTGCTTTATCAATCTCTGCAAACGGAATCATAAGCGGAAGTAAATTAATCTTAAATGTGTCAAAAGCAGCGTGGATAATAGGTAAAACTCTTAGTTTGGATAATGACGAATCTTATGATAAATTGATTAGCATTTAACTGCCCCATTCGAAGAATAGGATTGGTCAATATCCTTACATCCAGTTGTACAATAGTCTATTTTCAGCGCTCATTTTTTTAAAAACAAATTTGGTTTGAATAAAGCCAAAATAGGTGGATTATTGGCCAATAATCCACATATTTTGGCTTTATTCAAAAAAATATTTGGTTTGACCATAAATTTATACTTGTTAGATTCGTCTCGTTGAGAGGAATCCAGAAACTACAAAATCTTGTTGCAAAACTAACGAATGCAAAAAAAATTTGAATAAGGACAAATGAAAAAACCTAAAAAGCAAAAACCGGTTTTTTACCCATAGGAGGCCAATTTGTTAGGATCCCTTATTGTTAAGGTATAATATATATTTTTTCATTAGCTTATTGTGAAGGTATATTGCAAGGAGTCAATGGCACGCTAAATAATATGTTCATATTAGGATTTTAGCTCAAGATGAACCACATGTTCATAAACTTAAATAAAAAAATCTAGTTCTATATTATACATGAAGATAATATGGAAGTCCGTCTATAAATTTACTAATGGTCAAAGTTTAAGACCACGAGTGTTGAACTGAAAATGCGGATAGACTTCAAAAGAGTGAGTAGATACGGCATTTATTTGTTTTCTTGGGGGAATGGTGAAACCTTGAATATTGAATGGTGAGATCGCAAATGTTACTTTCACAAATTCAACTTAAAACTTGTTCTTCCTAAATTTTCAGTATTTCTTTATTTTGATATTTTCGTTTGTGACAAAACTTCAAGAAACTTGCCGTTGGCAATAAGGGTGAAGATTATGATAAAACATGAACCATGTCCTTCTGTAGTTTTCATTATCAATCAACTCTATAATCGACCATCGGTATGGCTTACGGCAAAGATAATTTGAAATTGATGTTGCATATGATTAATTGACTACCTCTGATCGTTTTAAGCTATTGCTTGCTTCTTTTTTTCGCATTAAACTGAAATGGCTCACCTCCTTTTTTCTGCTAAGCAGGCTTACCTCCTTTTTACAGTGCGAGCTTTTGACATTGGATGGATTACCATTAACTTAGTAATGTCTCCTAGAAAGCATGACCATTCTTTGAATAGATGTCTCAAAAATCGGATTATATTGTCCAAATGTATACTACATCCCAAATATTACTCCAAGATTAGAAAAGAATAAAACTACTTCTAATTTCATAACCTAGTCGAAACTCCGTGACAGCCAAGTTTTTTGTGTTGGTAGTCTTCAATCTCAAAAACTGCGCCTAAAATACTCACTGATGGGAGCCACAGGCCCACCACCTCCACTCACCTTTCTCCCCTCTCTTCTCGCTGGCTACCTCTCCAACTTGCAACTCGTCTCTTCAAAGCCCTCCGCTGCCCAACCTCCAGTCCACCGGTGATCGTGATGGAGGATTTGATCCGTCTCCCTTAGTTCCGATCCAAGCTTCAGGAGGATCGGATACTCGGATCTGTTGAGATTGCGAAGTTTTAGGGTGGTGCAGCGTTTTCATCGGTGAATAAGCGGCCAAATCTGAGGCGGTAGTTCAAGCATCATTACCAGTGACCGGAGCTCTCTTATTACATTTTTATTTTCAGTTTTTTTCTTGTTTATCTCTTTTAATAGAGATTTATGTTCCATATGTAGAACTTTCTCTGCCGTCTATGGATAATGTTTTCCTCCTCTCCAAACCACATGGATATGGATAATCCAAAAGTTGAGGATTGTTTTTACCCAATGGAGGGGTCTGGTTGGGGATTAATTTTTAGCACTTTTGGGCATTTCTGAGTTTCATAAAAATCTCAAAAATATTGTCTCAAACTTATTGTTGTTGGAGACTTCACCCCACGTCGCTCACTTAAGGGAGGATTTACATGGTTAGTGTTCTTGAGGAATTTTCCAGCCATATACTTTTCTCTTTTCCTTCTCTTTCAAAGCATATAGAGGGAACTCAAGTTTGTCTGAGGTCAAATGCAAATGTGGTGGTGGATTCCGATTCAGATGATGAAGATTATGTGTCCAATAGTGTTCAAGAAGTGGATGACAAAAACGAAGCGTTTAGAGCTAGTTTGCCGGATGTTGAAGTGGGTGATGAGTCTAAGATTGATGGGGGTTCTTTGGTAGGCAATTTGGCCTTGGAAGATGATGAAGTTGCTGTTGAAGATTCAACTGCATTTTTGGATGTTGACATAGTGATTCATGAACCGGATACGAATGTAGGAGAGATAGATGAAGGCTTCTGGAATCTTTCAGAGGTGGGTTTTTAAATCAAGAGGTGGTGGAAATGGTTGAGCTTAATACTTCACACATTAACCCTATCCAAGGCATCCAGTTAGTTGTGGACCTTAATCATGCAAAGAAAGCTAAGGATAATGGAAAGAGAAAATGGAAGCTGAAATCAATTTAAGATTTGTTGGGCATTCCGGGGGGGGGGGGGGAAGGGAAGTTGTGCTACTTTTAGATTGGCAGTTGCTGGAGCTGCTTTTTCTTCCGAAAGCACTAACAACAGGAATTTGGTTCCCCTAGCTTAACGAAGCTAAGACTGTTTTGGCTATTAGTAAAATCATGAGAGAGGACTATTTGGGAGATGATGATGAAGTGTTGAGAAAAATTATGAGAAGGGAAATAGAGGATGAAGAAAGATATAATAATCAGGCTCCTCGGTATGAAGATTGACTTTTGTTTTAGGGTTATCAGGATGGGTGTTTTTCTTTGTGGGCTGGGTTTGTTGGTTGTTGTAGGTGGGTGTTTTTTGGGTGTTGTAGGTTAGTGGTGATCTTTTTTGCGGGTGGGTGGTGATCTCTTTTGTGGTTGGGTGCGTTCTTTTGGGGTCTTGGTTGGTGCCTTACCAATCTTGGGTTTTTGTTTTCCCTTTTCCTTTTCGGGTCCGGTTAGATTTGATTGGCGGAGTTCAGGGGTGCCCGGCATGTTCCTACTCTGTTGTGTCTTTCTCGCCTTGGATTCCTTTAGTCTTTGTAACTCGTTTCCAAAGATTAATAAAATATTTTTGATCTTCCAAAAAAAAAAAAAAAATCCCTCACTAAGCCACCAAGCTTTTTTTTTTTTAACAACGAAAAAGAATTTTATTAATCTCGGCAAATAATACAAAGATTAATTATATATTATCTTAGAGGTTATTTCACACATCTATTGCACATTATTTTAGGTTGAAACACTCCAAGAAATTTAACATGCCAACAGAGTTGGGACTTGGGTGGCCTCAACTCACATGGTTGAGTCTCTGCCCAAATCCATTCCCTCACGTGATCAACCACACTTCCATGTACATCTGGGCTGCACTTGGCCAAAACTTCGTTAATGTAGAGGTTATTCCACCTTGGCACCTACTACGAATTACTTTCATGTTGGATCAAACAATAATTTGATCATTTAGCTTCCAGAAAGAAATATGATGGTACAACATGCTTCTAGACTAACCACCAATTTTTGGTTAATTTCTTCAATAAGTTCGATCTTGTTTTTTTTTTTTTTTCTTCCTTTTTGTTTAGTAGAATTGTATTTTCTTTCCCTTCAAGTAGCGTAAGGATTGTGTCAATCAATATGTTTGTTGAACATTCATTTTAGCCAACTACAAGACCATGTCAAATAATGATTCGTGAGGGGAATCTATGATGTCACAATGTACATACATGTGCAATTGTGCAGATATAAATACATATATATGTATTCATTAGTATGGTTGTTGCTTGCGCTATAAGAAAAACTGAAAGAGAGAGAGAGAGAGAGAGAGAGAGAGAGAGAGAGAGAGAGAGAGAGATGCTTGTACGGTTCATTGTGAGGGGTCCCATTACAAGAGCATGATTCTTATAATGTTTTTTACTTTTAGTTTAAGAATTGGTCTCAGGTTAAAATCCAAGATAACCTTGTATAACCACCCAGTGTTAGAGACTGCATTTTATCCGCTCTTCCTTGATCATAACGTATAACATATTAGGAAAATTTTCACCGCGTAATTGGAAGGTGAAAACAGTCAAAACATAGAAAGAAATACTAATTTCAATCGCAGAAGCAAAACTGAATGAAAAGAAGATGCCATCATTACCATGCAACAAGTCATTTCCCCGAAAGATAAATTTGGTCAACAGACTCTCAATACTCCACTATATATATAAAACATATTCAAATGAATCATACAACTAGCCCATCAAATTGAAGAATACAAGAAAAGACGAACATGGGAAACAGTAACATAGCCAAAAGATGGAGGCTTCTCAGTGGAGAAGATAACTGGAAGGGGTTACTAGATTCTCCAGACCACGATCTCCGCCGGTACATAATTCACTACGGAGAAATGGCTCAAGTAACCATCGACACCTTCCTCACAGATAAGGTATCAAAATATGCAGGAAGCAGCAGGTACGCGAAGAAGGATCTCTTTGCTAAGGTGTTTCTAAAGCATGGCAATCCATTCAAGTATCGTGTAACTAAATATTTCTACGCCACATCTTCGATTCCGCTTCCAGATGCATTTATCTTAAAATCCTTGTCGAGGGAGGCGTGGTCCAAGGAGACCAATTGGATGGGGTATGTAGCGGTGGCCACGGATGAGGGAAAGGCGGCTCTGGGAAGGACAGATATCTTGGTTGCTTGGAGAGGGACAAAAGAGGCCTTGGAATGGGTAGATGACTTCGAGTTTATTTCGGTTCCGGCTTCAAAAATACTTGGAGAGGAACATGATCCAAAGGTGCATCAGGGTTGGTACTCTATCTACACTTCTGATGATCCAAGATCACCATTCAATAAGTCCAGTGCCAGAGACCAGGTAATTTTACAACTTTTTTTAGTATAAAGCTCATTTAGGTTGTACTATATATATACATATATACAATATATATACAAGGGGGAAGCCACAGCTGGGTTGTGGTGGGCTTCCAAGCCAGGTGACATCCCAAAAAAAAAAAGTTATTGGTAAAATATTAGCCCAACCCTAAAAGTGCTCCAACCAAACATAGTCAATCTAACCCAAAACACCAATCAAATCAAAGAGATCTCGAATCAAAAAAGAAAAAAAAAATTAGGGAGATCATATACAAACGTATAAACACGTATATGAGACGGGGGAGAGAGAGACTTTGGGAGATCACAACCGACAACCGTGGAGCTGACACCAAGAGACCTTGGGAGATCACAAGCCAAATCATCAAACATGAACGAAGTATTGTTTATTCTTGTACTTTTCTTTTG
Organism: Vaccinium myrtillus; assembly: GCA_016920895.1. Classification (NCBI taxonomy): domain Eukaryota; kingdom Viridiplantae; phylum Streptophyta; class Magnoliopsida; order Ericales; family Ericaceae; genus Vaccinium; species Vaccinium myrtillus. The sequence goes on along the minus strand of CM029275.1, from coordinate 25,159,147 downwards.
AACATTTACGTATTTATACACAAGTTTATTGCATAATAAATCTCTTTTTGGTGAAACAAGAAAAAAATATTCCATTACTTTCAAGACAAATAATAGTGTTCGATTTACTAATTGTTTAAAATTATAGAGTACCAGCGTAACTCATTAATTGGGGGAATAAATGAGATTTCCATAAGTAGACTGAGTACAAATGAAATGCTAAATAATCCAGGGGGAACGTGGCCACGCCACTGAAGGCACCCATTACTGTGACTTATAATTTCAGAATTACGACTAATCGACTGAATTGTGTAAAATTTGTTGGGATCCAATTGCACAACAAAATTATGTTTCAATACCATTTTCTACAAAATTTCGAAACAAAGTATTATCATGATTACAATTAGTAATGTCCTTTAAATATCTAATCTACTATTTTAGGTTCATGCCGAGATCAAGAGACTTGTGGAACAATACAAGGACGAAGATATCAGCATAACTATTGTTGGCCACAGCTTGGGAGCAGCGATTGCAACCCTAAACGCAGTTGACATAGTTGCCAACGGAGTAAACATATACAGAGGTCAACCAAACAAGGCCTTTCCCGTAACAGCCTTTGTGTATGCAAGCCCTAAAGTTGGAGATTCCGGCTTCAAAAAGGTTTTCGATGGACTGAAAGATCTTCGGATCCTACGCATTCGCAATGCCTTAGACATTGTTCCAAAGTATCCTTTTGTGGGTTACGCGGAAGTAGGTGAAGTATTAGATATTGACACTACAAAATCCAAGTACTTGAAAAGTCCCGGTAATGTGTCCAGTTGGCACAACTTGGAGGGATACTTGCATGGCGTTGCGGGAACACAAGGATCGAAAGGAGGATTTAAGTTGGAAGTTGATCGCAATATCGCACTTGTTAACAAGTCCTTGGATGTTCTGAAAGAGGAATATGGTGTACCCGAATCATGGTGGTGCGTGCAAAATAAGGGGATGGTTCAAGAAGCGAATGGGTCATGGAAGTTAATGGACCACCAGAAAGATGACGATATATGAACATATTACGGTCGAGTTAAATTTCTGAGATAACATGTAATTTCTTAGTTGCCTTCTTGAAGATGTTTAGGCACAGAAGAAGTCACCTTCAGTTTTATGGTTCAATAAACTTGTTAGGTTGTTATGTAGAAAATCGTATGGTTATTAGTTCAATAAACTTGGCTGGTGATTATAGAATATGTTATTGGGGACAAGTTAATACTCTCTACCTTGGTACATTTTTTTGTTAGAAAAAAAAAGTACGGGCGAAATTATGTGGGGTACATGTTTGGTTAAAAAAAGAGATTCAAAATTTTTAAATGCTGATTTCATTCGAACAACAAGATATGTAGAATGGCTATCAAATATTGTTCATGTTGTTAAGAAATATGGGAAGATTAGAATTTGCATTGATTTCGAAATTTGAATACTGCAACTCCTAAAGATGAATATCCAATGTCTATAGTAGACATGCTTGTAGATAGCTCTGCAGGGCACAAGATCATGTCTATTATGGATGGACATTCAGGGTATAATCAGATTTGTATAGCTAAAGAACATGTTCATAAAATTGCATTTAGAGCCTCTGGTAATCACGGGACCTTTGAGTGGGTCAAAATGCAATTTGGGCTAAAAAATGCAGGTGCTACTTATCAAAGAGCAATGAACACTATTTTTCATGAAATAATTGGGGGTTTTTTGGAATGTTATATTGATGATATCATTGTCAAATCAGAATCAATGGATGATCACATACAAGATCTAGAGACAGCCTTTTCAAAGATGAAGCATTATCAACTGAAACTGAATCCTGCTAAGTGTGCTTTTGGTGTCATGGCAGGAATTTTTTTTGGGATATTTAGTCCATAGCAAAGGTATTCAAGTTGATAAGAATAGAGCTAAGGCCATTATTAAGGCCAAACCACCTTCGAACAAGAAAGAACTTCAAAAATTTCTTGGTCAATTAAATTTCCTTCGAAGATATATATCTAATAGTGCAGGCAAAACTAAAATCTTTTCTTCTTTGTTGAAATTGAAGGATGGAGCGGACTTCGAATGAATAAATGAGCATGATGATGCTTTCAAGGCCATCAAGTAGTATTTGATCAATCTTCCCGTTCTAGTTCCATCTGAGAAAGAAAAGCCTGTGAAGTTGTACTTTGCAGCAAATTATGACTCAATAGAAGTTTTGTTAGCTCAAGACAATGACGAAGGAAAGGAGCAAGCTATCTATTATCTAAGTAGGTTTTTAAATGACTGTGAAAGTAGGTATTCTGCAGTAGAAAAATTATGTTTAACTTTGTTCTTTGCTTCGAAGAAACTCAGGTACTATAAAATGCCTATAATTGAATTCAACCTTGTATATGTTCCCCAAAAGTCAGTAAAATAACAAGCTTTAGCTAACTTTTTGGCAGATCATCCAAATGGTGTTGAAACTCCAGAAATAGCAGAGGTTGACACAGTAACAATTAAGCCATGGAAAATGTGGTTTGATGGTTCGAAAACATCTCAAATGGCTGAAATTGGAATTGTATTGGAGTCTCCTCAAGGTTTGAAAACCAAATTTGGTTTTCAAAGTTCGCAAAAGTTCCAAACCCATAATTAAGGCTTCATATTTTGCTTCATATAAACCAGAGTTTATATTTTGCTTGTTCAACTCCCGTACTTTTGTTACGAAAATGCGAGCCCGAAGGTTGAACCAAACAGAGGAATTTATCATTTATGGGCCAGCACCTAACAGTCTTAGTTAGGATGGATTGAGTAAGCCACGAGCGGATCAAATGAAAAAAAGAAAGCTACGAGTTAGTTAATCTCATGGCCATATTTTAACGGACAATTCCTTAGTATCGGATAGATCGCAATATTGGTATGCGCACGTAGTTGTAATAGCTCGTACCAATATTGAGGATACAAATAATACAAGTTATTCATGTCTCTGACACGTTAATTTTTTTTTTTATATATGAATTGGTGGTTAACAAAACGAGATTATAAAAGAAGAGGGAATGAATGAGGCCGACCAACTAAGGTGAATGAAATCGTAGACAACCATTCGTAATTGTTACGCTTATTGCTCCACGGGTACCGTTATTTAGGGATACCTTCTTTTGTTCTAAGAGCATCCGCACGTGACTCTTTAAACAACTCTCTAAACTAAAGTAAAGAAAAATGAGAAAATGGACAAAAAATGCCCTGCACCAGCCTCTCTTCCTTCCTCTTTACTTTGCAAAAAAAATAATTTTGCTACAGTGACTCTTTTGTTTTAAAGAGTCACTATTCACCCTTTTAACTATTAATTGAGTAGAGAAATGTAAGAATAAATGAAGGAAATATAAAAGTATGAACATTTAATTGAGTAGAGAGTGAGAGTAAATAGTCTGATGGAGTAGACATTTTACAAGTGAGTAACTAAAGTAATAAAGTGGGTTTTTAAAGTGGTGTGAAGTCAGGATTTACGTTCAGGGGTGGCATTGTTTAATGGGAACCCATTGCTATTGTTGTATATTCTAGCAAAACTAAACTACGATGAGAAGGTTAAGTACTGTAAAGTTAGACTTTGTCCTGGACGGACATAGTTTTTTTATTAAACCAAAAATAAAAGTTTGATTCATTAACTCTCTTATGATCTTTCATAGAAAGTTACTGACATGTTGTTTGTGACGACCCACGACAGCTGACTTGCTAACCCTTAGTCTAACCATGTAATTCAAAAAGTTTAACTTCAGGTTATACAGTAGCTGCTCGCGTTTCCTTATTATATACTACCTCAACTTTCATTTATTCCCCGATGTGGGGCTCTACATGTTTAAATAATCCGAACCATGCATTTGTTTTTTATGTTTGTCCCAAAAAATTCTCACAATGCAATAACCAAAGTTAATAACCTCTTAACTAATTAATAACCAAATTTTGGCCTTTGAATAATTAAAACTAACAACTTTTTGCCAATAACCAAATCTAATGGACCCCACCTGACTGTGTCGTACCGGGTCAAAAATAAATTTATAAAAACTTAATGCTGTGTTTGGTTTGGTATTTGAAAAGTTTTTTGAAAAATAGTAGGGGTAATAAGTGGAAAGAGATAGAGAGAGAAATGTTGGAAGTATGGAGTATCTAGGGGGAATTTTTTGAAAAATGCTTTTTGAAAAGGGAAGAATTAACAACTACTCAAAGAATAGTGGCTAAGTCCGAGTTGTCGTTCCACAGAGACAGTTTGGTTGAGTTACTATAATTTCGATGAATTGCTAATCTAATTCAAAAAGAATAGAGTTTGACTGGTTTGATTTTTGGGAATTGATTAAACTAAAGCAAGCAATTAAGTAATTAGTTGAAAACGATGGAGAGATAAAGTCTAGGATTTCGAATCCACCCGACCACGTAACTAAGCTATGTATTTGTTGGGATTTCCATTCGAATCACAATTTGTCAAGAAAATAATTGTGTTGTTAACAGGCATGGACTATCCGATAGCACGGATCGTATCGCTCATACAATCCGTCTCTTTCGCTGGCAGTCCAGTGGCATGATCCGTCTTACGAGCATAACCCATCTCAGTTACCCAAGCACAATCGAAGAAACCCATTTGATTAACAAGGTATTTGAGAGAGCTCACACAAATACTCTAACAAGTTGAAAGAATTGAAACGATTCCACTTGATCATAAAGAAAACGAGTTCTTAAGTTAATCAATTCATTCAAAATAGAAATCCTACATCTATACATATGCAAAGTTACTTGATTCGGGGCTTCATCTTCCACCTAGATGAGGAGTTTAGCCGGACATGGGAGCGGGAAACATCAAAATTGGGTTGAAGATTGCCATTGATTTTTCTGCTCTCCAATTCGTCTCTTACTGCTGCTCCCGTTCCGAATGTTTTGTGCGCAGCCCCTTTTTCTCCTTTTTATATGTGTTGCCCTCGTCTCTAGCCAAACTAAATCCCTACTAGCTTCAAGATTCAAATGTTTTTCACTTTTCCTCCAAAATTTGAATTACTGAATTTTTCAAACTTTTATAAAAACATATCCATGATGGATCTCATTTTAAAGGTATTTTGAATATATTTTAAATGATACTAGTTTTATGAAAAACAAAAGTACATACTTAAAATTATGCTTATTATATGAATAAAAATAAATTGAATGGTACTATTTTTTATTAGGCCAAAAGTGAACAATTGTGAGACTTTACATTGCTAAGTTTGGTTAGCCACTAAATGAATAACGAAAAGATGATGAGGCAAATTTTGGCTATCCAATTTTGATTAGATTATTGGGGATGCTTTTAGGAGGACTAATAATATCTAGGGTAAATTTCACCGATACCCTTTGAGGTTTGCGCTTTGTACAAATTCCCCCTTCACCTATGGAAAATAACTCTGTAGGCCATGAAGACTTGTTAAATTTACCTTTGCATTTCACAAATTCACATACACCCAAGCCGTTAGTCAACCATTGAGCTTGTAGTTTAGTTGGTAACTCCTGGTTCTTTTCATATGGGAGATCAGGATTCAAGTCCCGTCGTGGACCTCTGTTTGATTGGAGGGATAGGATTATGTAGGATTGTGATCAAGGGATTATTAGTGAAGAGATTAAATAGTGATGGGACAATTTGTAGTGTAGTCCTTCATATCCCACCGGCCACCACCTCCCCCGGTCCCACCACCTCTCTCTTTTAATCTCCCGACTCCCCCCTTCCGGTCTAACCACCCCCGTACCCAACGAGTCGTGCTACTTGCACACACTCAAAGAGAGAGAGAGAGGAGCATATATCACCTTTTATCCACTGTTCACACTTCTATATCAAGGGCTATACACCTTCACATGTTTTTCTCTACTACTGTAATTAAGTTCATATATGTGTATGTATATGTTTATTACAATTTATCAAAGACTGCTCTCGAATTTCTAGAAACCATGATCTCTGATGCGGACCACAACCTAGCTGCATCGTTTTCTGTTTGAGCCTAATTTCGATGTCGAGGCTTCATTGCAGTCCGCAAAGTACTTTCCAGTCACGTTCGCAAGCCTTGGATGAGTCGCAACGTAGCAAGTCGTCGCAGCAGCCTTTTAAAAGAATTCGATTGATGATCAAAAAGAAAAACACTTTCATATAAAGCACACATATACACAGATATATAGATGCATGTGTTTTCTTGTTTGAATGGTTGATGAAACAGTTGGTGTAATTAATTAATTGGAAACAAAAGCTACCTGTGGGATTGTCTTCAATAGCTTGGAAGCTAAGAGGAATACGAGATCTGTAATGAGGCCTTCGCGCTCCCGGGTGAGTCGAGTTCTCACTATACCTGGATGTACGCTATTCACCGTAATGTTTGCCTCCGTTTCCTGCAACATTCCAAGTAAAGGCACCACAACATTATGCCTGAGCAAGGTCACTCCACGAATATTTGCGGACGATGAGACTTATTAGGAGGAAGCGAAATTCTAAATAAAATTCACTATCAAATCAACCCTTCGAGTTTATTCAACAAGATAAAAATTTTGTAGACAAAACAACCAAGTTCAAAATTTACCCATCTTTACTTTAACCCATATGTGTAGTACATGGCTTGCCACTTCTGTTCGAAAGACGAATGTGTAGATGAATTGATAAGCGAGTGCCATGACATGAGAAAGCGCTTTCATTCCAGACCAAGCACACGGCTGCAGTTCTTCATGACGCACTTATTTATGTGCCAAATACATAGGATGTGACGTGCTGTGGGAAACATGCTTCAATGGCGTTCATAAGCGCTAAATCCCGATCTGAAACGAACACCAATGGCAGCGATGCCCCCTTTTGAAGCATCCAGTTTTTTAAGGTATCGAATGCCCATGTCAGTGTCTCTTCTCTCTCATTACTAAGATATGAGAACATAAGCGAGTAAGTTCGCCATATGGATGTGATACCCACAACCTCCAATAGTGGTATTCGATACTCATTGGTCTTGTACGTGGCGTCAATGATCAATACGGACGGAAAGTTGACAGATAGCTCTAGGCTCATAGGATGAACCCAAATAATATCTGTGTTTCGTTCGTATCTGAATTTGTACAAAATTGATGGAGGTAATCTTTCTTAAGTAATTGACTTATGACATACTGAATAGGAGTTAGACCATCCAGTTTGGCTGCTTTGTTTGAAAAAATAGCGTTGTAAACGCTCTTGATTCCCGTAGTGTTTGACGGGTCTTTTTGCTTCAAAATATTAAGAATCTCACGAGGCGTGGTGCTGTTGGCCATGTCGACCACAAATTGTTTCTCTATTGGTTTTAGCCTTGACGGGTACTCGTGGCCCTCAATATGTTTTGCTATTTCATGTTACAGGAGAGAAGAGATTGAATTTGCACAAAAGTGAAAAAAAAATTGTTTTTCAGTGAAAGATATGATAGCAAAAAATCAGCATTCACATCCCCCAAAACAGCCCAGAGACCGATAGAAATATGAAAATCTGTAGACCTCAGTAAAATAGAATAGATTTGAATCCGTTCGAATGTTATTTATACTTGTCACAATCAGACCAGAAACCTGGTAGAGGATTTGATATTAGTGTTTCTATTTTGAATTGGCTTTTCTCAAAATGTTATAATGAAAATCTCACTTCCTTGCTTAATAGCAATCTGAACAAAATCTAAGAATTTATTTGCACACTAGCAATGTATCTTCAGGTCTTTAGGCCATCCGAACTCCTCCAAGAATGCCAAAACAACTCCATTCGACCACCCAAATCCCGTCTGCAATATAGCAAACCAGAAACAGATATCACGTTTCAAGAACCTTGGTCACGGAAAAAACAAACAGGTTTCCACAAAAAGATGAAAAATAAAATGGGGACAAAAAAATGGTAATCTCTGCATTCCAAATGTGATTTTGTTGAGCTGACAGTGTAATGAAACCAACTAATCTCTATGTTATCAACCCAAAAAAATCACTTCAAAGGCAGTTTGAGATTAATACTCAGACAAATTTTCGTTGTTTTTGGGTATGAATTGCCAAATATAATCCTTACCTGTGGAACGTATTCACCACCTCCTCCATATTCTCCACACTTTTCAACATCGTATTTTTCTGACATAGTCTTTGTTTTCTTGTAAAAGACATAGTTGGTCGTGATCCACCTCGCAGCAATGTCTTTTGCCATGGACTTTGCTTCCTTTGATCCAGACCTCACCAAACCTTCAACAATGAGATGCTGAATCGGGGCCCAACCATTTGGAAAGTCCCTATATGAAACAAGAAATACACGATAGAAATGTGATATCATTTGAAATCTCATCTAAGCTTTACAAAAGACTGATCTTTGCAGGGTACATTTTGAACATGTTACCATTGTTGTCCGGAATTCGTTAGAGAAGTTGCGATCCCAACAGCATGGATCAGCCCGGACCTTTGAAGACTTTGCCTAACTTTCTCCACCAATTTGAGATCTTCACATATTGAGACAAAAACGCATTCTTAGTGGATTAGAAACTATGTTCAACTTATCCTAAACTCCATGGTATACGATTGCCCCATTATGACCTAGTGGTCATGGGTTTGAGTTGCGGAAACAGCCTCTCCGCTTGTGGGGATAAGGTTGCATACATCCGACCCTTTCCCAAACACTGAAGCGGGAGCTTCGTGCATTGGGTGACTCTATTTTAATGGTTAAGGGTTGGTAAAGAGGTACTGATTGGCAGTTTCAATTCTGCTCGTAAACAAGTAAAGAGTAAGACAAGCTGATCTTGAGACTTTTCAAATAATTACACAAAAGAGGACATCAAGAAATCTCATATGAAGTATCACAAACCTGAGTTGAACAACTCAACCGAAAGAGGAATGAAGTTTGAGGCAAATATGTTCCGATTCTGGTTCGAGGCCACCCAAGTGTAAGCATCCTAAAAGCATCAAAGTAAACAGAATCACAAAAATGATGAAGCTTGTTATGTGGCTGCGGTCATAGATCTCACTTGCAGGAACCACCTTGCACGTAGTTTTATCGCTGATCCAGTAATCTAGCCATTGTCCCATCTCTTCGTTCCAAAAGACAGAGTTCATTGCCAGTTTTCTTGCTTCAGCCGCTTCAAGAAAACGTGCAGCAGTAATCCTATCTCCAGTAACTTTTGCCAAGAAAGCTATGTTAAGTTCCATCTGAAACAATACGGAAAAAGCTAGCTCACATTAATGTACATAATGTTTATTTATAGTAATATATATACAGATTGTTTGAATTTGGCCTTTAGAGGTGTTCTGGGCTAAACCTGGAGTATGAATGCATTTAAATCCACAGGGATGATTGAGGTTGTAGCCAATGTCGTGAGATCGGAAGCATTCCTGCAATGCAACAGAAAACCTATCATAACATCACTGTTACGTATCGGAACAAACTTAACCCCAATCTCAGAATTAAGATACTAAGGGTGTCCTAGGTATATATGGTTATGCGATGTCGTTTACACTTTGAAAAAAGATGTTTTAGCGAAAAACCTATAACCAAGCTTCCTAAAGTCCAAAGTGAAAAAACCACCTCATCCATCTTGAGCTGAAATCCCATCCAGTTTCAGCGGTTGAAGCCAATTCCCGGTAAAGATGCTGTTTTTCAGAAGCATTTGATAGCTTGGAAGCAGTTCCCATGTCCTAAGAAAAGTGTTACAAGTTTTCGAGCTAAGAACTCCATTATGTCTTTATAAACGATGCATATGACACCAAAAGAAAAACGTATTCCCGATGTTTACTGAGCCCTTTGCCCAGTTTTTGTTCTTCGTGCAGAGGGTATTTTGGTCCTCAATCAACCCTATATATTTTATAGCAGGGCTCAACTCAGGGTAAGAGCCCTTTCGACCATTCACAGTTTTTTTGGGGGTTAAAAGTTGCACCCCTTGTGGCACTTCTGGTTTAGTACCCGGTCTTACACTTGTTAGAAAAATGAGATTCAGGCTAGAGAGCATATACAATAGTTGAAGATTCTGGCCTGGGTTTATTCCACATTGCATAGTACCGGCTTAAAGTGCGCTTGCATCCTTCAGCATCAAGAATAGTCACGCTATGAAATCCTGAAATAATCCAAGCGAATGGACATTGAACCAGATTGACATATGAAGTCGTAAGCTCCGAGGAAAGTAGACAAGTGACAACCCAACTGAGATGATCAAGAATAAACAGATACGGGAGAGAAATGAAACCTCCAATTCACCTGAATTCCAGAAGTGGTGTTCTTTTAACAAAGCCGGGAGAGACTTTCTGGCGAAGTCCATATCACCTGTCCTGCTGTAAATCACGTATACCATTGCACTCAAGAGTGGAGGTTGGCTGCAAAGCCTCGTGAGACTTCTAGTTAGTAGGAAAAAATACTACATGACAGTAAAGGTAAGAAAAACAGGATGCTGAAACCTACAGGTTAATTATTCATCGACATGAACAGCATGGTGCATGAAGAAAGATTACGGTTCTAGAAATAAGCAGATGATTTTGACAGTGAATTCAAGAAAAAATAGAGAAAAAGGTGTAAGCTTAATTGTTAATTTATCCACAAGATGATTTCGGCACCAAATACCAAATTCTAATGATTTTATTTTCTTTATCGACATGAACTGCATCATTCACTATGCATCGAAAGATATATAAGATATCAAGAAACATTATTTAGAACCAATTACTTGATAATACTAAAAAAGAAAATGTGAACTTAGTAGCAAACAGAGATTAGAGATATATTAGTTAGATGTTGAAAAAGGACTTACCTCCTATTAGTGTAGTATTTCCTTGCGCCATTAAGAACAAATCCAAATTCATCTCTGAGTGAAATGAGATTACTCACTATCCCTTTGGCAGTATCGTACATTTTACTTACTAACAAGCCCCTGCATGAAAAATCAATTGGTTCCATGAGAAACATGCCTGAGACGGAACTTTAAAACTCGGATGCCCATGGCTGCATTGTCTACCTATAATAGCCTTATTAAGACACCGACATTGGCTATGCAGCACATTTCAGTCCAAGTTGCACACAAACATCAGTGATATAAACCTAAGAAGTAAATTTCTTTTGGAACATGGCAAACTTCATTCACAGCCCAAAGGCATTACAAGCAATTTCATCACATAATAAAGGAATGAACCAAAACCACCAATCACCTGTTAGTCTTTTATACTCAAAGTCATGATAAGATGTTGATTAAATAAAATTGTCAGTAATTTAATTTAATCGACGGGTATATGTAATCTTAACGTAGGGAGATTAATAAATATTTAATAACGTGGAGCTCGAAATAAAATTGAGATAAGGATGGGAGTGCAAGTATAATTCTTTAGTGGTGTGAATTATAATTTGTGAAATAAGAATAGAATCCGGGTGGGATTAGGTTTTCTTATTTACACAAGGAGCCCAGATTTATTTCTCTTGAGGTCCCTGCTCTGACCTATACATATACCGTTATATTCTCTAGGTCTGATACAGTTACTGGAGAAGACCAAAAGATGAACTGTGAGAGAGAAAATAAAGAGAACATGTAGAAGTCCACACTTGGCTACGTGATCGAGGTATGAGAGAAAATAAAGAGAACATGTAGAAGTCCACACTTGGCTACGTGATCGAGGTATAAGGGAATACAACAGAAGATTGTAAGGTACGGTTGAGCAGTGTTCGTAGGCTATAGAGACCACCGTACTGTAGCAGTTAAATTCAACAAATAAAAAGCTTGTGGCGTACAGCAGACGGCTGTAACAAGTCAACCAGCGTTCGTGTCGCAGGGAGTTGAGGTAAAACCTTAATTCTGCCTTATAGGGTTTTGCAGTTTGTTTTTTGTATAATCCGTACACATCATAACTGGGTCTTGGGAATCGGTTTCCTAACAGTGGTATCAGAGCAGACTGTGATCATGCATATAAATTATGCATGCCATGTTGTTCATAGATTGTAGAGGGTAGAATGTAGAACTGTGTTAACCCTTGTTTTGCAGCGTTCTTACCCAACTATTATGGTCACATGATTTTTTGGTTGATTTTGTGTGATTGGATCCCACGATATTTTATTCGTGGTTATTGTTATTTATTTGGTACCACGATTATTTTTCGTGGTTGTAATAATTAACGTAGTGCTTGTTGTTAGTTATTGGGTACCACGATTATTTTTCGTGGTTGTAATAATTAAAGTAGCATGTGAACTCCAATGGAGGCATACGATCAATGTATGTATTTATTTTTCGATTCGAATGGCATTCAATGGGATATTCAGAGGTCGAAGATAATAGATACAAAAGATAAATGGAGTTTGACTCGCAATAGATTTTTTTCAGATTCGTAGGGTCTGATTGCAGGGTTGTTTTGACCCAGTAAAGGTTGGAATTAGAAAATTAGAAAATCTGTCCTCCATGAAAGTTGTAGATAATTGAATTTCGCATCCAACCCAATTTGAATCGCTTCAATCCGAAGTCGGATGAGGAAGATATGGCCAAAATACTGAAGGCTGTGCAGTTTACGCTGGAATGTGTTAAATCCTATTTTATCTGTTTAAGCATGGATGGATTTTGGTTTCCTTAATTGATTCAAAGTATCAAAATGGAAGGATTCCTAACTGGTTAAGATTTTCATGCATGGAAGGATTCCTCATTGCACTAGGATTTCAAATTTGGAAGAATTTCTTATTGCTCAAGGATTTCAAGCTATGGAAGGATTCCTTATTGTTCGGATTGCACCTTTGACCATAATAGTTGGGATTCATTTTTTTTTTTTTATGTTTCCTTATTTATGATTATGTGTGTTTTCTTATTGTTTGCATTTGTGATAGTTTACCATATTGGGACAACATGGTAATATTTGGCCTTTGACTTAGATCACATTTTTTGCAAACATGTATAATTTTGATAACCCTCACAAAATTTTTAAATTACTAAGTGGGAGAGGGAGTTTATTTTGTGTAAAACCCATGGCCTCCATTACTAGTATATAGATGATATAATTAAGTTTTGCGCGTTGGTATTAGCACCTTCCTCCCCATCGGACGAAATTAATTATGGCATCATCGGCACATACTTTCTTAATGAATAGCTTTATGATAATTGTTGGGAAATTCTATTGAGAGCCAACGATTTGCTAAATACATTCAAGTTTCGACGGATTTTAAAATCTGACCATGTATTTTACACTGTCGAATTTTAAAATCTGTCAAAACTTGGATGTATTTAGCAAATCGTTGGCTCTCAATAGCAATCGCCTAATTGTTGTGTGAATTATTTCTCCATTTGAAGTAGTTCGTTACGAAACAATGGGTCTAAAGGCTAGGTAATGGTATACACTTAGCTATGAATAATAGTATCCTCTCCATCTGAGTCACTGCTATTATTTATAGGACCGAAGCAAAAGTAGCTATTTAATTTTATTTGGCACGGTCTAGTGTCTAGATAGTAAAATTAAAAGGTTTGTGCCGATCTACACGAATGATGAAGAGCAGTAGCCCTTCCCATCGAGGCATGCTCTTCACGGTGTGTAGGGTTGCTAATATTTTTCTTTTAATAGACTGATTGAGGGAACCAATTTAATAGAAAAATAAAAAGTTTTTATTTTCCCTTCATAATTGATTGTTATGTGATTCTCCGATTCAAATATGACTTTATTCAATCCACCTATTGTTATTCTCAAGGGGAAAAAAAAACTTACTGGACCTAATTACGTTGACTGAAAAAAAAAATCTGGATATTGTGTTAACTGCTGAGGGACATAAGTATATGATGTCTGAGGTGTTTCCTCCCAACCCGGCCCAAAATTAAAAATGCAACGAAAATCCAAATTAAATATTTTAAGGATTGGATTAAGGCTGATGAGATGGCGCGGTGTTACATTTTGGCTTCTAAGTCAAATGTATTGCTCATCAGCATCAGTCTATGGAAACTGCCTATGACATGATGTTCGACTTAAATGAAATATTTAGGAAATAGAATCGTGCGATTAGGCAGGTTGCAATGAGGGAGTTGTGGAGCGTAAAAATGGTTGAAGAGACCCAGTTAGGGATCATGTTTGAAGATGATAGGTCTTCTGAATAAACTAGAGATCCTTGGAGCTGAAATCGATGGGGAAACCCAGATCGATATGGTGCTCCAGTCGCTACATGAATCTTTTAAGAGTTTCCGCCTTAATTACAATATGAATAAAATGCATTATCTTTGGTGGAACTAATGAAAGAGGCTCAAGCAGCTGAGTGTCTTCTGAAGAAAAAACCGGTAACTGTGCTTATGACTGAAAAGGCTTCTGCTTATATGTCAAAAAGCAAGATCAAGCAGAAAAAGGCTCAGAAATAAGTAAAAGTTTCTTAGGCAATTAATGGACCTCAAGGTGTACTGGAAAAGCCTAAAGGTAAGTATTTTCACTACAAGCAGAAAGAACATTGAAAGAAGGAATATTCAGTCTATCTCAATAAAGTGAACAATCAAAATAAATCTTTTTCACTAGTTGTTGAATCATAGTTAGCGGTGTTATCTACCGGTACCTGGGATGTAGATATAGGAGCCCCTAATTAAGTTTGCAATTCGTTGCAAAGGTTCCAGGAAATCAGAAAACTAGTGATGGAGAGATTTATCTTCATATGAAAAACGCTACGAGAGTAGCGACAGTTGCAATAGGACACTTAGTTCTTAATATCAGTAGTGATACGAGGTTAATTTTAAGAGATTGTCTTTATATTCCTTTAATTAGAAAAAAACTTGGTTTCGGTTTATAATTTGATTGAGGATGGTTATTTTGTTTATTTTAATAACTCTGTAGTTATTAAGTTAAATAAACGTTTAATATGTTCTGGTTTATTAGTTGACAATCTCTACGTGATTAATCCTATCTCTCCTACGATGCAATTGAATGAATTGAATAACACTAATAGATTGTCATATAAGAGAAAAGATCCTTCTTAGTTGAACCAAACGCATCTTTGGCATTTACGCCTAAGTCATATTAATCTAAATATGATTTATAGACTGGTTAGAGATGGACCTTTAGGTCCATTGAAAGTGGAGGCACTTACAGTTTGTGAATCCTGTTTAGAAGGTAAGATGACCTAGAGGCATTTTTAGCTGAAGGGAATTACAACCCAGTTTGTCAGCAGCAGGTATGCCACAGAAAAATGGTGTAGCAGAAAGAAGGAATAGGACTCTTATGGATATGGTGAGATCACTGATGAGTTATTCAGATTTATAAATTTTATTTTGGGGACATGCACTGAAAACGGCACTGTAGATTCTTAACTTGATACCATCTAAGTCAGTACCAGCTACACCCAAAGAACTGTAGACTGGGTGCAAGCCTATTCTGCGGCATGTTCGGATTTGGGGTAGTCCAGCACATGTGTTGAGAGGGAACTCAGATGAATTGGAATTAAGGATAAATGTTTGCTCTTTTGTGGGGTACCCTAGAGGAATGAAATGTGTTCAATTTTATAGTTCTAAGGATCAGAAGGTCATTGTTAGTACCAATGCCCAATACTTAGAAGAAGACTATGTCATAGATCACAAACTTAAAAGTAAGATTGTTTTGGAAGAATTAAGAGGAAAAAGACTAGCACAAATTTCTTTAACACCAGTAGTACAAGAGGTTACACCACAAGAGGGTTATTGTTTCACCTGGTCGATATACGTTGTTGGGAGAGTCTATTGATGTGATCCCTGATAAACAATGTGTTGATCCCAGAAACTACAATGAGGCACGACAAGATAAAGATGGAGAATTTTGACAAAAGGCTATGAATGCAGAGATAGAGTTTATGAACTCCAATAGGTCTGGGATATTGTAGACCCACTTGAAGGGAGAAAACCCATAGGATGCAAGTGGATCTATAAGAATAAGAGAGGAGCAGACAAAAAGGTGAAAACCTAAAAAGCTAGGCTTGTTGCGAAACCTTTTCGCCGGTAGCCATGCTTAAGTCCATCCAAATTCTCTTATCCATTGCGGCTCATCTCGATTATGAGATTTGGCAAATGGATGTGAAGACTGCGTTTCTTAATTGCTATCTGGATGAATGCGTCTAGATGGTGCAACCGGTTGGATTCATAGCAAAGGATCAAGAGCACATGTCGTGCAAGCTCAAGAAGTCCATATATGGACTTAAGCAGGCATCTAGGTCTTGGAACATCCGTTTGTTAGAGCAATCAAATTTTTTGGTTTTGATCAATGTCCGGATGAGTCTTGTGTGCAAAAGAAGCGCAATGAAAATGTGGTGGTATTCTTGGTGCTATATGTGGACGATATATTGCTCATTGAAAGTGATGTGGGAGTTTAGTCTTTGGTAAAGGTGTGGTTATCCAGCCAATTCGATATGAAGGATTTGGGAGAAGCCGGTCACATCCTTGGGATCAAACTTTGTGTGAGATCGCAAGTAAAGGATGTTGGGCTTATCTCAAGCTACTTATATTGATACGATTCTTGCTCGTTTTAGCATGCAAGATTCCAAGAAAGGATTTCTTCCTTTCAGGAAATGAAGAAAATGAAGGCAGTTTCCTATGCTTCAGCAATAGGAAGCCTCATGTATGCTATGTTGTGTACTAGACCTGATATTTGCTTTTACCGTTGGCATGGTTAGCAGTTTCAGTCTAGTCTTGGGCAAGAGCATTGGAATGCTGTGAAACATATACTTAAGTATCTGAAAAGAACTAGTGACTATATATTGGTTCACCAATCAGATAGTCTAGTACCTTGTGGGTACACAGACTCAGACTTTATGTCAGATAAGGATTCCAGAAAGTTTACCTCGGAATATGTGTTTACCTTAAGAGGTGGAGCCATAAGTTGGAGGTGTATCAAGCAATTATGCATTGTTGATTCCACCATGGAGGTCGAGTACAAGGCCGTATGACTCAGAAACTTCTTGATGGATCTAGAAATGGTGCCTTCGGTGCAGTCAGCCATTACACTCCATTGTGACAATAGCAGTGCAGTTGCTAACTTGAAGGAGCCAAGGACTCATAAGAAGGGAAAACACATCGAGTGTAAGTATCATCTGATTCGAGAAATCGTACAGAGAGGTAATGTAGCTGTGACCAAGATTGCATCAGCAAACAACCTGGTAGATCCTCTTAAGAAGAGCTTACAAGCCAAGACTTTTGATAGTTACATAGAGGAAATGGGAGTGAGATGCATGGCAGCATGGTTTTGAGTCTAAGTGAGAGATTGATAGATGATTATACTAAAAGCCATGCTTTTATGTATTGGATTAATATTTAATTAGTTAATTATTAATCAGTTTAATCCATTTTTTATGAGAATCTATTATGGGCAATGTTTGCATGATATTATTGTATGTTATGCATGTGTCTTTTATTCTACATAGTAGATGATTCAGTGTGTAGAGTACGACTTAGACACGGAAGATTGGATCATCGGTTCTTGGAGAATATAAGTTTTGGTTCACAGTCTTAGATGGAATTTGACACACCATCGGTAGGATTGTAGCACAATATTTTAGTAGGTCTGTCTTTACTCTTTACTACAGAGAACGGTTCTAGTTCTAACTTATTGTGCTAGTACACTTTGTGTGTATTGAACGGGACCACTTTAAGATAATTGTCTTAATACTGACATTTTACAACAATTAGAACCTTATAGTTATTATGAATGCTTATGCTCTTAATCCAACGATAATTAATAGATATATACATTTAATGTCAATGACTTTGATTCATTATAAAGTGAGATTCACTTTAAGGTCAATAGTCTTGGTGAGTTGGGTCACGATATTATAATGCAAGATATATATCGATATTAATTATTAATGAAATCCACGTCCCAGTTGAGATTGATGATACCCCATTGAGTAAGCTTATAAGTTTCGATTATGTCAAACCCTGCAGGTGGATATTTGTATCCGACATATCGAATAAGTTAAGTGGAAAGATATCAAGGAATGGCTTTGAGTCTAAGTGAGAGATTGTTAGTCTTTTATACTCAAAGCCATAATAAGATGTTGATTAAATAAAATTGTCAGTAATTTAATTTAATCGACGGGTATCTGTAATCTTAACGTGGGGAGATTAATAAGTATTTAATAACGTGGAGCTCGAAATAAAATTGAGATAAGGATGAGAGTGCAATTATAATTCTTTAGTGGTGTGAATTATAATTTGTGAAAAAAGAATAGAATCTGGGTGGGATTAAGTTTTCTTATTTACACAAGGAGCCCAGATTTATTTCCCCTGAGGTCTCTGCTCTAGCCTATACATATACCGTTATATTCTCTAGGTCTGATATAGTTATTGGAGAAGACCAAAAGATGAGCTGTGAGAGAGAGAATAAAGAGAACAAGTAGAAGTCCACACTTGGCTCGTGATCAAGGTATAAGAGAATACAACAGAAGATCGTAAGGTACGGTCGAGCAGTGTTCGTAGGCTACAGAGACCAGCGTACTGTAGCAGTTAAGTTCAACAAATAAAAAGCTTGTGGCGTACAGCAGACGGTTGTAATAAGTCAACCAGCGTTTGTGTCGCAGGGAGTTGAGGTAAAACCCTAATTCCGCCTTGTAGGGTTTTGCAGTTTGTTTTTTGTATAATCCGTACGCATCATCACTGGGTCTTGGGAATCGGTTTCCTAACATCACCTAGACACAAGCACATGCACATTATAGGCTCTATATAATGCAAAAGCAGACCAAAAATGAGTTTGGATTCAGGCTAGTGACAGATGTGGGACAGAGGATCCTTAACGAAATCCAGCTCGAACCATAGGAGAAAAGCCCAAATGAATCCGATTACCCCCAACAAAGAGGTGAAAAAGTTCCGCAAAGGGAAAGAAAAAACCTCCACCAGGGAGGAAGAGAAACTGGAAGAATATTAAAGTTACTAAGCCTATATTGTCAATTGTAATGCAATATGAAAAATGTCAGTCTCATATAACACGATGGCTATGTTTGACATCAGGGTTGCAATTTTGCATTCATTGTATAAGGAAACATGTGAAAAATTGATTAGTCCCATAGTTGTTATTGGACTATAAAAAGGGGGCTATTTGGTAATCTTGCTTGTTAGTTTCTTTTTGCTTATTTTATCTATGAATTTTTCCTTATTTTGCATCTTGATTCACATACAAAACAAGAAAATAAACAAGGACTTGTCGGGACCCGGGGATCCTGTAGGGCAGCCCGCCCTACAGAGCGTGTAGAGCGGCTCCGAGCCGTCCGATCGGCAATCAACAGTCGGGGTCTTAGCTTGGCAATGGACGGCTCAGATTTGGAGGGGTGGGAGATTAGATCTGAGCCGTTAAGGCTCTGATCGGACAGCTGCCTGCTGCCCTGCAGGAAGCCCTAATCCGACTAGTCGTCAGATATTTCAATGAATTTGTGTTCGTTTTCGGTCTCTAAACTCAACTCCTGTCTCTGCGCGTGGTCCCCAATAGCAGGTTTTTTTCTATCTATCACCCTATTCAATATCCCAAAAACCTCCTAAAAGCTCTGAACTCACAACCATATAATCTTAGTCAAATCTTTCCAACTCATCAAGTCCGTCTATTACTAGATGACAAAACACATGTTAAATTGATGAACTTTTCCCCTAACCAATCGTGGAGGACTTTTTCAAATTTCCACAAGCTATCCAGTAAACAAAGAAAAGCTGAAAGAAACTACTCGTGGAAAAGCAACCACTACCGCACTACTCAGTGCGGAACTCCTGTATAGTCCCACACAGAAAAACAAACTCAGAGCTGTTTAGTTCTGTTTTCAAAATTAGGCTCCGTTCCGGAAAGAAAAATAAAAATTTATTTTTTAAGAAGGTAATTTCAAGCTAAAAAATTATGTGTTTACGTAAATAATTTTTCTATCAATATGGATCTTGATTTTAATACGGTGCAAAAAAAAATTAAAAAAATTTTTCATTTATTATTATTTTTAAATTTAAAAATCTTAAGCTTTAAAAATGAAACGGGACCTAAGTTTCCCAAAATACTACTCAAAAGAAAAATTTTTAAAGACAAACTTTTATCTCAATTTAAGAACGTTTTCTCATCTTTTCTCTGAAACAGGTTCTTCTAAGATGGTTGATTTTCAAACAAAAATCTTTGAGTAGTCTCAATCAAAACAAAAAATCAGAAAAACTAATTATCTATTTGTTCTCATCTTATCTTGTACCAGTTCCAAAAATTGAAAATTTTTGAGAAACCAAACACAAAAAATCAGAAAACTAACCTTATCACCCAGTAAGAATCCCAGTAATAAACCTCTCTAAACCTTGACCCAGGAACCATAACAGACTTAGACAGGGGAAGCAGAGTATGCAACTCCGGATGCTCAAAGACCCCTGCATCCACCCTCCTGCTCAAATTCTTCCAGAGCTTATGCACTTCCAACGCCCACTCCCTCATCACCGGATTCTCCACCGCCGGCAAAAACCCCTCCGGCTCCGGCACAAAGTCCGGCGGCTCTGCGTACACCAAGTCCTCCCCTGCCCCATTGAAGTAACTCGTTATAAACCCGTTCAAATCGACAGCCGAGACCGACCCGGTCGAGGATTTCGGGAGGTCATCGAAGGCCAGTTGGGTTTCGGAGAGATTGTGCTTTAACGAGAGGTCGACGTAGTGTTTTGGGTCGTAGTTTTTGCTGCCGAATGTGTTTAGTGCGGTTAATTGGAGACGTTCTAGGAAGGTGATTAATGGGTCTGTGGGTACAACAGGGCCTGAATCGGTTGGTGAGGTCATTGGAGAGTTGTTTGAGGCTGTGGTGAGTGATGAAAGTGTGAGCAGGAGAGAGAAGAAGGGGAGGAGAGGGGAGGAGTTCCGGTGGTGGTTTAGGGGCTTGAAGTTGGCCATTTCTCTTCTCCTGGAAATGTGATTTTTTTCTCTTCATTCCTGGAAGAGAATAAATTTTTCCTCCGCCAGGAGGAAATTGGAAAATGTCTTTTCCTCCAAAATTAATCCAAATTTCTGTTTAACTTCCTGCCACGTCATCGATCCTAAAGGGTCATAATTTCTTTTACATACTTGGGTAATTGAATATTCCTCCAAGCCAAAAAAAACTCAGAGAAATAAAATCTTCGCACCCATTCAAATTTAGGATAAAATGTTCAGAAAACTAAAATCTTTCATCCGGTTCAAACGGATTTGAACATTAATTTTTCAAAACAATTTTATCCGATATTACGGAAAATTTTACAAAATAAAGTATTCTAATTTTTATTCGTTTGAAATTTAAAAAGTTTTGGCTCTTTGTAATCAAGTTAAGCACAGCACGTAATCCTTTAACAATTTTCCTCCTGGCGAAGGGAATTTATTCTCTTTGGGGAAGAATGAAGGGTGAATCTGAGTTGTTTGTGACATACTTTCTCTTAAAAAAATTACTATTTGTATGTATTTGCAATTTCACATCCTTTGATTGTAGGTGTGATTATTTGAAGAGATGCCCGACAAAGAGTTGTGGTTATTATTTGTTTGTCTTTTGATTGGGTTCGACGAAAAGTCACATCCTTTTTGTAGGTATCGATAGAGATCCTCGTGTTTGTTGGTTGGGTAACTTCGTGCTATGGTGTTCTAGCAACTACGATTCTTTTGTATGCACCGATGACCTCTCTTTTTTCTCCTTACAAAAGTGAGAAGTTGTACTGATGGAAGCCTAATGACACTTGGACAAATTCAAACTAAATTGTCTGACTAATACAAAACGAAAATAGTACAAGGCGATTAATGTCTTTCATCTCAATTCAGGCATCGTCTGACGCACATTCTGCTTAAATTTTGTATTTCATAACAGTCTCAAAAAGTGATAAAGTGATAGCAAAGAAATAGACAACAAATATCCCGATCAGACGAACTCCAACCAAGTAGAAACGAGCTAATGAACTCTTAAAGCTACAAATTTGATAAATCACCGTGAGTTGCTCCAGCAATATTCCACGAGGTTGGTGGTTGTGGGGTCTTGCATTGAATAATTGAATGAAGAAAGCAATGTGAAAAGAACAATGGAGGTCCCTTCTCCTTGAAATCTCTGTCATTGGAGAGAGACAGCAATAATAGAGTCTCAAATGGTAGTTGGGCCGCACAAAATTTATTTAAAGGCTGTATTCTTGTGAACTTATTACGCTTTTTTTTGAAATTTTTTTGGTATTTTTTTATTTTTCGCTATGTTTAGTTTAATTTTTCGTCATAATTTTCTTGAATTTATTGTTCGTTTCGACGAGATAAATCGAAAAAGTTTAAAAATATAGACCGAAATTGAAAAAAATTCAAATAAGATGCCGGTCAAACAAATAAGATGACGAAAAGTTTGATTGACATTTTATTTGAATTTTTTTTCAACTTCGGTCTATATTTTTATACTTTTCCGATTCATCTCGTCAAGATGAACAATTAATTCAAGAAATTATAACGAAAAGTTAAACAAAAAGTGTTGTTACAGGTACCGACAGGTACCGTAGGGAAATCGTAGGAACGGCCGCGCGGGGCCGTCTTCAGCCACCGGACGCATGCATATATATACGAAAATGGAGTGTTTGGATCGAGCACTCTACACGCGTCGGATGCCATTGAATCCCACGTAGGCCCCCTCGTTTTTTTTTTTATAGAATTTTTGGACGGCTCGGATCGGCCGTTCGGTGGCCGGAGACGGCCCGACGCGGCAAACTGAGTTTGAAAACTGTCATTTTCCCGTGGCAAACTGAGTTTGAAAAAGACCCAGAATCATTTGCTACGGGAGTTTCCCGTTGCAAAAAGTACAATATTTTCTTCATTCATACGTACGTACGTAACCGTATAATATACATTGTTCCCTATACATACTAATTAATTCCGAATTCAAGCCATGCAATCAAATCCATATACTTTGTTCCCTATACTTTGCAATAATCTATGCAAGCCATGCAATCAAGTACTTGACAAAAACCCTCGCCTATCGGCTTTCCGTCCAATTCTGTGTGCTGTCCATAGTAATAAGAAGCCCTTCTGCTACATCAACTTTTGGAATTCTAGAATTTTGTAACAACACTTATGTTGTATAAACCTATATATACAGAAATTAGAACTTGGTTAAACTCCACAGCAGCTATCAAAAGCAGCTCCTAAACCTGCATTTTAAACCAAAAAAACAGACCCTCAAGCAGGACCAAAACCTGCCTGCTGTAGACACCCCAATTTGAAAGTCCCGGACATCTTTCAGATTCCCCCGATGATGTGAACAAGTTCAAAATAAAACCTTGGATTAGGTTTTATGCACGGTTCAACCGCACGGTTCATCTGACTTGTCAAATCACTTTTCCTTAAATCCAGGAAAGTCAAAGTGAACCGCACGGTTCATGACATCATGAACGTGTCGGCTAAGTTTTTGCAGGCCCAAATGTTTGTTGATTTTGCAGGCTAATGATCACGGCCTTGGAGGCCACGGAACTCCTGCTTATAAGACCACAGAGGTGCTTTTCCCACCACCCGACACACACCCCTCCGGACCGCACACTAACCCCAACACCTTCCCCCCTTCCTTCTTTCCAGTTTTGATCTTTCTTTCTTTTTTTTTTTCTTTTTTTCTTTATTTCTAATTTTCAATTCTTTTCTTCATTTGTTTCATTTCAAGGAGCACCCTAAAACTCATTATTTAGTTTCAGGACTCTCTTAGGGTGTCCATTGAAAGGCTTTGGAGCTAAAAATTTATTACGACCATTTAGGATAAAATGATCAGAAAAATAACATTTTTGCACCGGTCCAAACGAATTCAAAATTGAAAGACTTATTTTTTTAACTATATTTTTAAATATATATAGGAAAAAAACCAGTCGGATTAATTTTTAACTATATTTTTTAATATATAAACGGTGTAAAAAAATAAGTGTTTCAATTTTCAATCCGTTTGAATCAGTACAAAGATGTTATTTTTCTAATCATTTCATCATAAATGGTCATATATCGATAGTAAATTTTTGGCTCTAAGGTCTTTCAACGAGCACCCTAAGACTCATTATTTAGTTTCAGAGCTCTCTTAGGGTATCCATTGAAAGGCCTTGGAGCCAAAAATTTACTACGACCATTTAGGATGAAATGATAAAAAAAATAACATCTTTGTACTGATTCAAACGGATTCAAATGTATATATAGCATTGAATTTTGAGACCTAAACTTAACTCCCAAGTCACCCGTAAAAACAGTAATTACCCAAACCGAAATCCCATAAATCTTGGGTAAACATTTACCAAAACTAAGCATTAAATTTTGGATTTCCATATTTGTTTTCAAATCACCGAAATCCCATGTAAGTTTCCAAATCCCCGAAATCCAATATTAGTTTTCAAATATGAGATTTCCCGTCAGCCTCACACCGCCCATCCCACCGTCGTCATCCTCCATCGCCGTCGCCATCCTCCATCTCGACGGGTAAATCAATTTCATAAATGGGTAAATCAATTTCATGACATATTCAGAAAATATGAAAAACATATGGTTTAAATTGGTTTCCAAAAATATGAACTCTTATAGTGAAAATCATATTTTTCATATTTTCGGAATATAAAAAATATGGTTTTCGAATTTAAATGAAAAATAAAGGAGTTTTTTTGGTTATTATATATTTTTTAAATTTTGAAATCCACTTTTGTAATTATCTCCTGTAATTATTGTAATGGTTCCAAGGCCTTTCAATAAACACCCTAAGAGAGTCCTGAAACTAAATAATGAGTCTTAGAATGTTCATTGAAAGGCCTAAGAGCAAAAAAATCATTATGACCATTTAGAATAAAATGACCAAAAAGATACGATATTCGCCCCGGTTAAACGGAATTGAAAATTGGAGTACTTAATTCTTGAATTATATTTTTTAATATAGAAAGAGTGTATTTATAGAAATTAAATAAATAAGATAAAAGTAATTAAATAAATAAAGAAATTAAAAAGTGGGAGTAATTTAAGGGGACCCGGGGGCTCTGCTGCCCTAGGGGCACAGGAGCCCGTACCCACACTGCCAAAACGTTGCCATTTTCGTTAAATAAAAAATCATTGCCACGATCAAGGGAGCGGTTTTGCTTACTCATGAAGTTGTTCCACAACTTGGAAGTTATTTGCTTCACTATTCGTGGGATTATCTATTCTAATATAGAAATGGGGAGCACAAGTTTGGTGTAATCCAATTTTGAAGCCCTGTCACAAAAGTGATTCCCTCTTTTCACCTTACTTTTCTAAAAAAACCGTACCATCCAGTGACTAACCGCTGGGGTAAAAGTGTAAAACAATGGAAACCCAACTGCCGAAGCCCACGTCCACCAAAAGTTTTTCCCCACAAACAAAGCAACATTCAGTTACTTCTGCAAAAGCTGCGACTTATTTTTCCACAGGTACAACAATGGCTCCATCTTAGGTTTGGCAAAATCATCCTTTCTACTTCTTTTACTTTACTTTTATGCTTCCTTTTTTATCACAGACAGAGGGACACTACACTGCACGCATAAGAGGGAAAGACAATACACTGCATACGTACAAGGGAGACCCATTATGAGGTAAGTTCAACTTTTGTCCACTTTCAATTTTTTCCCACTGCTTTTCGAAGAAACTTTCGTGAATTTTTTTTTTTAAAATCAAATTTCAACTTGCACGCGCATCACAAAATTCGACTTCCACAAGCATTGCGTGTGCCCCGGCCTCTAAAAAATGAATTAAAAAAATTTCACATTCATTGGATTTGTTATTAAAGAAAATCATAATTCAAATGTTACTACTTTTTTTGTTACTTTGTAAAAAAACTTTTCGAATGAAGTGTGTTAATTTTGAATTTTATTAATTCTGAAATACAAGTTCACATTGTTGGGTGAAATGGTACGAGATCATAAAATTACCTTCTCGGATTACATATTTTTTTCATGCAGGTATGAAAATCCCAAAGCTAATTCACTGTCCACATGACCTACTCCATGCTTTAAACTCTGTACCTATTTTTTCTCCCCTCTTTTCCATGCTTTTATACTCAGTACCATGCTAATTCCCTTTTTCGGTTTTTCCCTGATCGAGTAAAAACTTCATGTGACTACTTTTTGGTCATTAGTTTGTAAATTTTTTTTCTGTGCTACTCCTAAATAATATATAGGTTACTTTTATGTCATTACTCTGTACTACTCCCGCCAAAAAAGAAGAAGAAAAGGTTACTTTTATTTCACAAAATTCAAAGTTCCTGCTTCAAAAATTAATGGATAAAAAAACAAATTCCCATTAATGTTACTTTATGTGTGCTTCTATTACTTCAAACTTTGATACTTTCTTATCTATTTGCTTTTACATTATTTCACATCAAATTGAAAGTGAATGGATTCAAATAATCAACGACCAAGTGATCTTTCAATTGATGACAATCGATCAACTGAATTGGCCCAACAAGTAGGAGAAGAAAATCGTGCGAGACAGCAAAGGCACCGACAAAGTCTAACCAGAAATGCATATGTGCAACAAAGAGAAAGGAATAGGCACGGAGAACAATTGCGAAGCCAAAATATGACAACTGAGCAAGTTACCCACAGATTGGAACAACGTCGTCTAGCACAACAAGCAAGAAGGTTAGCTCATCGTTCTCAACAAACTATAAGTCAGCCTCGGTCACAAAGTGTTTCACAAGAAATACGACGCAATCGAGCTAGACAAAGAAGGGCCGATTTAACCATTGAACAACGCCAACAACAATTAGCTAGCCGAAGATCAAATTATAGGCAATTGTGCAGTCAAGGTAAAATGAAAATTATACAGGCCAAAATTTTCATTCTAATGTGATAACGTTTGACCCACTTTTTCCCCCTAACAGGAACAATTTTTTCTTCTAATGCAACTCCAAGAAGGGCTCGGAATACATTGAGACGTCCTCGAGAATCACCAGCTAACTTATGGTCAATGCATACTGAATATAGGACACACCAAGTACAAACTGAAGGTTCGTTTCCAATAAAATTATTTAATTTCCTTCCCCTAAAATGTTGCACTACACATATTGTTTTAGCTATTGATATATCACTGTTCATGTACTCTGCATTACCATTTCTAAATGTTGAGTTTGTCCAAAACCATTTTACAAAAAACACACATTTGACTTAAGTACCAGGACCTGTTAACTTATTTGATGGAGTCCCACGGCGAAGGCGATCAGCAAGCTTAATTCGTCGGCACCGGTCACCAGAAATACGTAACGTCCACACAGAAGGGTCAAATTCAGAGTTTGTGAATGAGTCATCTGCAACACCTCATCAAGGTACTAAAAAAATTTATAGGAGAGCATCTTCATGTTCAACCTCCATATTTCTTCTTTTCTCACGACATTATTTTTTTTTCTTTTCAGACATAAATCACTTAGGACGTGCTCGACAAACATCTCATCTCCCAACCATTCCTGAAGAACATTCTGCAACTACATCTCTAAATGAAGGTAAACAAATTGTGCCTATAACAGTTTCCATACCATCCAATAGATTAAAATTGCAAAAATGAATATCGAGTTTTTAAATTTACAAATTAACACATTGACAGGAAGAATGCGAGTTCCTAGAGGATGGGAGAGGACTCAATTGACACCTTTACCCCGATTTACAACTGATCATTCAACATATGAGCATGGTAGCACAAGTGGTAGCACAAATGTTTATACAAATGAGGAATGTGGCCAAAATTCTAACAGAGGTAAATCCAAATTATTCATTTCTTTGAAATAGATCTCTCAGTTTTTAAAATTAAAGCTCTACTATGACGTGCGCATAACAACACTAACTACATAATTTTGATTTTTAATTAGAAGGTCAAGCTGCACCTTTGTTTGAGGGTCAAGCTAATCATATGGAAAGTGATACTCGACCATATGTAAATATAACACGATATAATTGTGCAAGGGATTTTCACGAATATCAAGGAATACCAAGGTCACAATTATCGGCACCAACAACGTGCCGTCATTGTTATGCACGATTATTCCTTCATGAAACAACTGAATTGTGTTGTAAATCTGGGAAAACTGTTCTTCCTCCCATACCAGCTCCACCTGAGATGACGGACCTATTTTGTGAGCAAACTGCAGATGGTAGACATTTTCGAAAAAATATTAGAGCATACAATCATGTATTCTCTTTTGTATCTATGGGTGTCCATGACGACAAAGAATTGCCCGGAGGATCGAGGGGCGTGTATACTTTTCGGGCACAAGGCACTATATACCATAGGATTGGAAGTTTGCTACCATATTCAGATCAGAGGCCACGATATTTGCAGCTTTATATATACGACACTGATCATGAAGTTGAACATCGAATGTATGAAACAAGTGGATTACGACGCCACATAGTCGAGAAGCTTAAGCATATCTTAGATGCTTACAATCCATTTGTACAAATTTTTCGTCAATTGGCGCAATATCCAAACATTCAGGATTACAAGCTCATCATTAAAGAACAACCAGTTGATCGTCGTCAATATGATCTTCCAACAGCGTCCCAAGTAGCTGCAATTATTGTCGGTGGAGATGAAGCTGCACTTATTAAAGGAAGAGACATTGTAATTCAATCTATTGGTGGTAACCTTCTCAATATTCAAGATATCGCTGGCTTTTATGATCCAATGCAATATCCTTTACTTTTACCGCATGGGACTTATGGATGGGATTTGAATAGCCGCAACGACATTGGAACGAAATTGACATGTCGTGATTTCTATGCATATAGATTGCAGGTGATTTATATTTATTAATATGTTAATCTATTTAAATTTTAAAACCACTCACCTCTCCAAATGACTCCAATTTTAATTATTTTTCTTTGTATCTCCTTAAATTTTAGATCCGTCCCAATGATCAGTCACTTCTTCTTCGTGGTGGCCGTCTCTTACAACAATATGTGGTGGATAATTATGTCAAAATTGAGTCCCAAAAACTAAGGTGGATGCGAAGTCATCAAAAGGAAATTCGATCAGATTTGTACGACGGCCTCCAAGATTCTGTACACATGGGCATAAATAATGCAGGTACAATATGTAAAAAATTATCACAATTTCCGTTATTGCAAATCTTTATACACACACACATGAATTCTTACACACCCATTGAAAATTTGACTACAGGAGATGTCGGGCACAGGACCATATTAGCATCGTCATTCGTTGGTAGTCCCCGTGACATGTATCAACGATATCAAGATGCAATGGCTTTGGTCCAAAAATATGGCAAGCCGGATCTTTTCTTGACGATGACATGTAATGCTAATTGGCCTGAAATTCGTAACGAGTTGCTTCCCGGACAGGCCCCAAACGATCGTCCAGATTTAGTTGCTAGAGTGTTCAGATCAAAATTTGAGGAGTTCAAGAAAGACATTCTCATAAAACATGTGTTGGGTAAAGTAATTGCATATGTTTATGTTATTGAAAACCAAAAGAGAGGATTACCCCATGCACACATGGTTCTTATCCTAGATGAGAATGACAAGTTTAGAACTCCAGATGATTATGATTGTGTTGTAAGAGCTGAAATCCCAGATAAAGAAGCCGAACCTGAATTGTATAATGCAGTCGTGAGACATATGATACATGGTCCATGCGGTCCATACAATGCCAATTGCCCATGCATGAAAGACAAAGTCTGTAAAAAGAAATTTCCAAAGCCATTTTCAAATGTCACCACAATGGGCGAAGATTCATATCCAGTTTATCGACGCCGACCACCAAGGCCTTCAAACAGTGGTGAGAGACCTTTGATTGACAACAGTTGGGTTGTACCGTATAATCCATGGCTCCTTTTAAAGTATGATTGCCACATAAATGTTGAAATATGCAGTTTCATTGTTAGTGTGAAATATCTATACAAGTATGTATACAAGGGACCTGATCGAGTATCTGTAGAAGTACGTCGAGGCCCAAACTATGATGAGATACAACAATATGTAGATGCAAGATGGGTCTGTGCTCCAGAAGCTGTATGGAAGATATTTAAGTTTCTCATGAGTCGAATGTATCCCTCTGTTGAGCGGTTACAAATACATCTTCCAAATAAGCAACAAGTTACCTTTTACCGGGATCAGAGTATCACAGATGTTTTGTCTAATGATCGGTGTTCGAGGACAATGCTTACTGAGTTCTTTACCATGAATGCTGTAGATGATAGAGCAAATCGCTATTTGTATCGTGACTTCCCGCAACATTATAAATGGTGTCGACAGGCTAAAAAATGGGAGGCAAGGACAGGCTATAACAAAGTTATTGGATGGATATACACAATTTCACCAAACCAAGGGGATAAGTTCTACTTGCGTGTTTTACTTAATCATCTTCGAGGTCCAAAATCCTGGGATGATCTCTTAACCGTTGATGGAGTTCAATGTGCAACATTTAAGTTAGCTGCTGAAAGACGTGGTTTATTAGAGTGCGATAATAGTATACGACAATGTTTGGCTGAGGCATCCAACACTCGCATGCCATCTGCTCTCAGAAGGATGTTTGTTACTATATTGATCTACTGTGAGCCAACAGGTGTTCGTAATTTATGGGATGATTTTTACCTTTTCATGATCGAAGATTATCCTTCTTCAGCTTCTACCAATAATTCGTATCTCATAAACCGGTTACTACGAGATCTGAATGACTTACTCTCCCAACATAGCAGAACAATAGCTGATTTTGATCTTCCGAATTTCACTATGGGTCTCGAAGATGCTTCTACAATCCCAAAGATTATACAGGATGAGCTATCTGTTGCAATTCCGCAGCAAGATGTGGATTCGATTGCTGCATTAAATGGAGATCAAAAGTTTGCTTTTAATGCAATAATTGGAGCTATTGAACGGAACGAAGGTGGCACATATTTCGTTGATGGCCCAGGAGGTACGGGAAAGACGTATCTGTATTGTGCTTTATTAGCATCACTGAGAAGCCAAGGTCGTATTGCTCTTGCAACAGCATCGTCTGGTATAGCAGCTACCTTAATGCCTGGTGGAAGAACACATTCAAGATTTAAGATCCCTTTAAATCTAGATCCATCTTCTGTCTGTTCAATCAGCAAACAATCTCATTTGGCTGAGCTAATTCGACGTTCATCAGTAATATTATGGGATGAAGCAACAATGACAAACCGTTTGGCCATAGAAGCACTAGATAGAACTTTGAGAGACATTATTGGTGTGGATATGCCATTCGGAGGAAAAGTTATTGTTTTCGGTGGTGATTTTAGGCAAGTGCTCCCTGTTGTACCTAAAGGAACGAAGGCAGAAACAATTAATGCAAGCATTGCCAAGTCACCGTTGTGGAGAAACGTCCAAGTCCTTCGTTTGAAACAAAATATGAGGTCTGCAAACGATCAAGAGTTCTCGAACTTCCTTCTCCGCGTAGGTGACGGAAATGAGCCTACCATTGCTGATGACATGATGAAGGTTCCGCCGTCAATGCTTATACCATGGGAGGATGATAGCTCAATTGATAAATTGATTGATGAAGTATTTCCTAACCTAGAGAGTTGTGCCGGTGATTCTACGTACATGGTTGACAGAGGTTTGATAACTCCGAAAAATGAACATGTCGAACTTCTCAACAAGAGGGTGAATCAGAGATTGTCAGGTTGAGAAAGAGTTTATTACTCATTTGATAGAGTGGAAAATGATACTCAAAATTTGTATCAACAGGAGTTTTTGAACTCAATTGCGCCTGGTGGATTACCACCACACGAGTTGAGATTGAAGGTGGGTGTACCCATTATGCTTTTGAGAAATCTAGATCCACGAAATGGTCTGTGTAATGGCACCAGACTACTTTGTCGAGCGTTGAATGATAATTTCATTGATGCTGAGATATTAACGGGTGCTTTCAAAGGTACCCGAACTTTCCTACATCGGATTCCACTAAAGACTCTAGAGAATATGCATCTTCCATTTGAGATGATCCGGTGTCAGTTTCCAGTTCGTTTGAGTTTTGCCTTAACAATCAACAAGGCTCAAGGGCAAACAATCCCCCACGTGGGTATCTACCTCCCGGAAGATGTCTTCAGCCATGGCCAGTTTTACGTGGGATTATCAAGAGGCACATCACAGGATACCACAAAAATTCTGGTGAAAAATGGAAATATTCATAGGCAGGAAGGAGTTTATACTAAAAATGTTGTTTATAAGGAGGTCTTATTGCCTCCTGGTTGAGATATCTTTTGTTATTCGTGTATTCTGGTGAACTATTTGTAAGAAGAATCTCTTCTTAATGTTGTTTCCTAAAAGCTCTTTGGAACTTACATTAATGTTAGTTTTTTTTAATATGTTGTTTAATGTTAGTTTAATTCTAGAAAAAGCTACAGGAAATATCTCTATGCGAGATTCTTATGAATTCAAATCATATGTTGTAATATATACAGGAATGCGAAATAGAAAAATAGTATACTCGCTTTGGGATAATTGTGCAGATGAGAAAATTACGGTGGATGAAACACAAACGGAAAATCAGGTAATTAGTTATTTATTGATCATATTGCTTCTTATTAGTACATTGAAAAATAACTATTTACATGATAAGCCCCCAAAAGTGTATATATTGGGGCTTATCTCGCTCCTTTTTGATCACGCGCACGCATATTTCATTGCTTTATACGATTGATTTTGCACGAGGGTGTTTTTTTGTAAGTTTCAGGTAAAAGGCGAGAATAGGACGTGTTTTAGTGCCATGGTTGAGCCAAGGGGTGCCCGAGCACCCGAGGCCACGTAGCACTCCGCCACCGAGTCCCGGGAGTCAAGAAATGAGGCATTGAACAAGACTCGGGAAGCCTAGAAGTCACGATGATAAGCCGGGAGGCCAAGAGATCAAGACAAAGGGAATCTCAGAATTTTACTCTTTCAACCGGTTGACACATTTTGCTCGACCGGTTGAAGCAAAACAGAAGGTTTTTCAACCGGTTGACACTTTTTGCTCGACCAGTTGAACTTGAACAAACAGTTTCTCGACCGGTTGAAGCTTTTTGCTCGACCGGTTGAAGCTTTGATTTTCTGCAAATTTTGTGCCCGCTCAGGGAATATCTAGTGGCAATTTTGTAATAACTTAGGATGACTTTTGGACCCTATAAAGGGTCTTCTACCTCAGAATTCTAGGGTTAGCTTGGTTCTTCACCCTCTCTCTCTACCTCCATTAATTAGCTCTTATTTTTGCTCTACCTTCTCTCTAGTTTTTCAAGCTCTTTCTCTTAGATTCAAGGTAAATGCTCTTCTTTAATGTTGTAGTATGTACTGAGACCTTCGTATAAATCTACTTTATTTCCGTTTTTGTCGGTTAATTTGTTTTCCGGTTTTTCTAGCTTAATCCGTAGAAAACTCTTGGTTCGGTTGGTTATCTGTTAATTCCTCGTAGTTTAACGTTGTAGGCTAGCGTATAATCTTCATTAAAAATCAGTTTTTAGAGATATATGTCATGTTCTTTATTTCCTTCATAAATTTGGTCATGTTTTCCGTAGCTATGAACGAGTAGTCGGTTTAGGCTTGGTTACGGGGTGATTAGCACCTCGTGATTTAGGTTGGTTCACTCTCCTCGCCACGATGCAAACATTTCATGTTAATCAAAGGGAAAGGATTAATTTTATGTAACAAAGCCCGGGTTTGTTAATCTCTTTGATCCCTCGTAGCCAAGAGTTTAGCTACTTGGCACGTGTGATGCTTAGGGCGATGTCAATTCGGCCGTTTGCCAATTGAACCAAAAATCCCAATCTTTGTCAAACACCATTTCTAGTTGAATGATTTTAAAACCCAAATCTTCCGTTCGGGGTTGTTTAACGACGCCCCCGAGCCGGTCATTTTAGAGGAGATCGAATCGGCCTAAGCCATGGGTGTTGTGAACCCTTTGACCTTGCCTTAGTTTTAATTAGTCTTTTAAGTTTCTCGTGTCATTCACGAAGTTAAGTGAATCCTGCCCCCAATCTGCTAAGCCAAGTTTGCCGCTTGAAGGCTAAATCCATCGTTCGCGAAACAAATGAACACGCGCTGCGCATTCGGTCTCTGAGGACTCGACCCGGACTTCCGGTATCATGCTACCGTCGACTTGAACCCTACGCTTGGGGTAATAGTTTTGGAATACAATCCAAGGGTGCAAGCATTACATAAATTTATAATATCACATTTCTCCAACACTGCATTCTTTGTCGAACTAACAACATCGACTTCAATATCTATGCAGGTCATAAAGATAGGTCTTTATTGTACAAAATGGTCGTTCTCCGTTATAGCTAACACAATTGATTTACAAAATTTGATAGAAGAATACTTGGGGATTAGATCGTGGACAAAGCGGCGGCGACGGCGGCGTTAGAATGGTAATGTATTATTTGATTATTATGTGCAATTTGTCACATTACTTTGCTTAAATATATAAAATATAGCTTATTTTTAGGTGAAAAAATAATGCAATGCACACATGATCAAATGATAAGCCGGATACTTTTGTGTCTTTTCCTTTTTGTCAAAAGTCGACTTGCACACGCATCGCGTGTGCCCCAGCCTCTAGTCTATATAATAAGGGAGCTCAGCTTTTGAATCCCAACATAAATCTAATGGTCCAGGCTTAACTTGCCCTAAACGAATGGCTGGGATTTGTTTTAACCTAAAGACTTAAGGGTTGATCTTGGGTTTTAGTAAAGCTACGGCTAGGATTAAGAATTGGCGCCCAAAAAAACGGTTGAGGAACACCCCACCCTGGAATCTCTCCCCCACTTATCCACGATACTTCGGACTTCTCCATCTCTCCCTCTCTCTCTCTTTCTCTCAAACACAGAGCCAAACTTCTCCCTTTCTCCCTCTCTCTCTTAAACACAGACACAGCCACCTCTGGTCTCTCTCCCCTCTATCTCTCTCAAACACACACAGACACTGAGCATTCTTCTTTCTCTCGGCAGCCGATCACAGCCACACACGATGTTTAATCCTGAAATTGTTAGCAGAGACATGGAATCAAAAAGCATTTGCAGTCCACTCATTACATAGAACAGGAATCTCTGCAACCGCAGCACTAGGGGTTCACGCAATAACTTCCAAATTTCGCACCGGGTTTCATCGCAATATTCAGTAAGTAGTATAGTATTTAGAAAGTCTTCATGAATTTGTTTTCCAAACACAGCATTGATACAGTTTTTTAGAAGGGCATGTGTAACTTACTCCCCTAAAATCATATGCTTACTTGCATTTTACGTGTTTGATGAAATGTGCGAGAGACGTATGTAGGTATAACCCATCTTGCAGACTAATTAATTTCGTGAATGTGTTCTGCCTTGACATATTTTATGTTTATGCATATTTTTTTTTTTGGCCGAAAGGAAAGTTTCATTTGTTTTGCGCTCACAGCTTCATAGAGATACTCGAACGAATACTGAATAACAAAGTTAGGGCGTGTTTGAAAGAGCCTTTAGGCATGAGCGCACACTGTGATCATATATCAGAAATCCTTTCGATGCTTCTATTTACTGGTTTCTTTTCCTTTAACTGTTTGTCTTTTTTCAACAATGAAATGGTGTCAGTAATCTCATGCTTTAAGGTATGAAGTCGTTTTCATAGTGAGAAGAGATATGTGCTTTAATATGTACAGTTAAAAGGGGAAATATGTGCAAAACTATTTGTTGATGCATGCATCTTCACTATTAAGTTGATGCCGTTGTCACGATTTTTTCACAATAAGTTGATGCATGCATCTTCACTATTTGAATATAGAAAGCATAAGCTAAACTATTCATTCATACTTTTTCCCAAGAAGAAAATTTCATTGGTTTCATTCTCACATCTTCCTTGATATTATTTAAGATGTATTGATCATCTAGATGTTGAATATTGCAATTATCAGAATGTGATGAATAAAATTTTGATGCTTATTTTTTGTATCTCAAAAGGGTAAGTGAAGTCGTCATTGGTAGTCAAATGCCTTTGCGCTATTTTAAACTGCCACACATTCTCTCTCTCCGTTCCTGGCCTAAGCTTCCAGACCAGAATTCACAGGATAGCCATAGGGAATTTTATTTGGTGATATACTTTTAGTCCTCTGAAAATATGACACAGTTAAGTTATTAGTTTTCTGTTCGTTAACTAAATCAGTTTTCACCAGTAGAGGGACCAACAGTAAACAGTGATTCTCCCAAGAATGACAATTATAGTTGAACTAAATGTTTTAGTTATCATTTTTTCCCACTACTTAACTTTCAGGAGTTGTAGAGAAAAAAGGTGTACTGTCAATTCTTCTAATTTTTAAGGAACAAGGAGTGATTTACTTAGTAGCAAACTGCAATTGATAGGACCAGGACCATACAAGTCATGATTTCATATACTCTTGGCAGCAAGTATAGTGGTGGACAGGCAAGCTACAAAACAAGAACAGTGGGAAATGTGCGATTTTTTAACTCTCTAAAATCATTTTAGACTGCGACTTTACTTTTGTCTCTTGAAACAAGTTCATTTTGAGCTCCCATTTAATATGACTAAAGTGTGAGTACCTTCTTTAAAATTCTGTGTGGATTGAGAAATTTGCACAGGTGATTCGTTGTGACAGGACTCTTTGATCGGCAACAATCCTTCTTACCATTGATAACCAGATACCACCACATTATCCTTTTCGTGAATAGAAAAATTGATTCTACCTTGCAATCCCTACACAGTTTTCAACATTTTGTACCCCTTTCATTTTCCAGGTGTAAAATTTCAGCAATAGCAACAAGGTCGGATCTCAAGCCGCTCTCTATCTTAGACTCTTGGTTCCACTAACCACTAGGTATGGTTTCCACTCTACAGGAAAATGAATGACTGCAATGTTTATTGGGTTTGTTTAAAATTCAGAGGTATGATTTCTTCTTTTAGGAATTTGTTCGTGATGGTGATGAGACAGTGGCAGAGTTGATGGACCTTGGGAAACAGTTGATCGGAAGGTATGATATCTATTGAATACCTGGTATGCTTTTCTAATTCAGCTAGCACGTTGGCTGGGATTCTTGGAATTGA
This sequence comes from Vaccinium myrtillus, assembly GCA_016920895.1. Taxonomy (NCBI): domain Eukaryota; kingdom Viridiplantae; phylum Streptophyta; class Magnoliopsida; order Ericales; family Ericaceae; genus Vaccinium; species Vaccinium myrtillus. The sequence goes on along the minus strand of CM029275.1, from coordinate 25,122,290 downwards.
TCTCACTGGAAAACTTCTCAAAGCTGCTAAAACTGATCATTTGGATCTCTCAAGTCCATAAAGCTGGAGGGCTGTTTTCTTCATCCCAGGGTTGCTTTATATCTTAGTTCTTTCGTATTTTTGCTATTTTCCACTCCACAAGGGAAGTTATGCCAAAATGCTTTCGTATAAATAATGACTATGGTTTTGCTTTTGTGTTCCTCCCCTATGTCCCAAATGCAATTAATCTTTCAATCATGATCTCTGCTTTTAAAAATACACATCCATTTTTTCTTTCTATCTAAACTCCATACATCAATCCCATTTGTTCCTATACCATGTAAGCATCCTGCCATATCAATCCGAGTAGCGGGTAACTCAAGTTATAGAACTTCATTTCCAATGAAATATGGGCCTTTGATTTCGTAGTACTTTTGTAGTTAGTTATCATGTTTATCAACTACCCTGGGTAATTAGCGACTCTATTGTCATTTTTTTTGTTTCTTTTGTGGTCAAAATGCTGCTACTTTAACGCAACATTTTCAAACTGTTTATAGGGGCTGAAGCGCGCATTTAAAAGTGCTGAAATTAAATTAGTGCTTGAGAACTCATGAATTCGTTGCTGATTTGATAATAAATGTGGTGAAATTGTTGTTTAAGTTGGAATTATGATTGTTCTATGCTAGAAATCAATAGTTCTTTTCAAGAGCTGTGGCCCTATTTCTTCATTGGTTTCCATGACTAGATTCTTAATCAAATTATTTCACGTTCTTCTTTGCTTTTCCAAAAGACAGGATTGTAGCCTGTGGGTGTTGCTTTTAATCCTACAATCACTTTGATCGATCTTAAAACTTATCAGTTTGCTCACTATTTATAGGTACAACCTGTAAAATAAAGAAACACTGCAGTTGGTATCCATAATGAACGTCGTGTCGACGGCACCCGTGTCGGTGAGGTATTTTCTCATCTACGCTGTTAAGGTTATATAATGATTCACTTCATTAACTTTGTTAATTTTGCCAATACACTTATGATTGTGTATTGCTTACGAAAGTCACAAGTTAAGCTCTTCAGAAAAGGGGAAAGGAAAAATCACCTACGCTAAGGAAAAAGAAACTACTACTATGTTTAGCCATGGGCAACTATATGTAGCATTATCAAGGTGCACATCTTTTGATTTTATCACTATCCTTCTCCCCATGCAAAGAAGAAATAGATCCCACAACTGGTATCCATCAAACCCGTAGTTCTGGTGTAGTGAGTTGTATTGAACTAGGTACATAGGTTGCAATGTACTCTAATTTTTTTTTCTTCTATTAGCATATGATTTTTAAAACAAATAACTTGGCGGACTAATTGGGCTTTTGTAGATTAGGATAGAGCAACCTTGGAGTTCCAATCAATAAAAGTTGATACGAGGATGTTTTGAACAGTTATGACGAGGATGTTTAGAGACTCAGCATTAATTGTGTTCGTGGACTGATGACGTGTTTTCGTGTGTTCTTTTTATTTTTTTGTTTGTTGTGTATCTTTTTTTGTTTTTTTGTTGTTTTGGATGAGGAAGGATATCTAATAACGTCGAATTTTATGAGGTTTTATGTGTTTGGTTTTTTTGCATAAAGAAGTTAGGGATTGGTAAATTATTCCTTCATCTTTTTGCTAAAGTTAACCAGGTCAATGAATATGCTAGAACTATTATTTTTCGCAAAGTTGGAATCATATTGAGCCCAAAATTAATTTGCGTGTGTCGATTGTTCGAGTCGTGCCTTCAGAAAATTGGGTAGAGATCAGAAAATTACATAGTGAATCCCCGTCGATTGGGTAGAGATCAGAAAATTAGGTAACAGTACCCAATCACTCCCTACAGTAATCAAGTATTGTCCAGGCAAGAATCGATCAAGATCATCCTTTTGCAATCAAAAGTTGATTTTACTTCAAAACCAAAGGTAAAAAATCTCTTCCAAGGTCCATTTCCTGTTCTAAGGGAAAACCAACCCAATATCCAGTAAGGTAATCAATACCTCTACTGTATATTATGGATCAAATCATTCATTCCGTTGTTTTGAACCCCGAAGGGGTAAACCGTGCGGTTCACTTTGCAAAAAGGGAACATTTTATTTGAGCCCGATCATCTCATTTCTACACTCCATATGGACCGTATATACATGCTTTATGCTCACTTTATCTCAAATCAATCCAGAACATGATTTACCAAGTTTTCTTCAAAATGCAACTTTCAAAGCTACTGGAAACCAGGTTCCAGTGATCAAATATTTTCAAAACATAGCATTGCACTCTTCTTGCCCATTTCCGTTCAACCTAGAAAAGCTTGGAGCTTTCTGTTCAAAAAGGTATGTGAACCGCACGGTTCATAAAAGTGAACCGCACGGTTCATAAAAGTGAACCGCACCGTTCACTTAATTCTGAAAAATGTTGGTTTTGTTCAAAGCATGCTCTGTGATTCAATTCAATGCCATGTTTAAATGTCAAGCACTGCTATTCCATGCCTAGTTTTGATCTGGAGCATTTCATAGCATTTTGTTAATCTGACCTCAAGGTAGTGAACCGCACGGTTCATATAAGTGAAACGCATCGTTCACTTAAATCTGGAAAAAGTGAAATTCGTTCAAAACACGCTCCGTGGTTCATTTGCATGCCAAATACTGTTATTTCATGCCTATATCCGATCTGGAATGTATCAAGGTGTTCCGATCAAATCTGAACCACAAGGCAGTGAACCGTGCGGTTCATGCCACGTGGAATAAAAATGTTTATTTTCTGATTTTATGTTATTTTCAGCAATTAAAATCAAATAAATGTGTTTAATGTCATTTTTTTATGCATGTTTAGTTCAATATTATTATTTCTGCAATTATCTGCAATAAAGCATGCCTGCCTTACGTGTCCATCCTATTTACGTGCAATACAACTGTTTACATGTTTAAAGTTCAGCAATAAATTGATTTTCTAAAAATCCCACAAAATATGAGTAGAGACCGATTTCTTTTTGAAAAATCCTTTTTCGCTAACTAAAAACTTAATCAAGCAAAATAAAAGGAATTGAAAAACAATAAACGATGAACAATATGGAACACAAGATATACGTGGAAAACCCCTTAAAAAGGGTAAAAACCACGGGAGGAAATCATGCACTATAACTCATTGTACGGTTACAAACAAACCTATACTTACAACCTAGAATCGCTCTCGGTTGACCAAGGTTGATTGCCGAATCACTCGTTCACCGCACCCAGTGTTTGACCGCCGCTGCCTTGAATCCACAAGTCCTCCGAGATACTTCCAGAATCCACCGGAAGAACGATTCACTCAATAGAATCAAAGTTTGATAAAGAACTCTTGGAATTGTTCTGAAAGCTCGATGATCAACGGATCATGTAATTATTCCAAGAGACAAGCCACAATCTCCCTTAGGTATTTTTCTGATTTGGAGCAAGAGAGAGGCCGCACAAATATGTTCGGTAAAAACGAAATCCCAGCCAAACCGCATATAAATAGATAGAGGCAAAAACTTTCCAATTGCTCAAGCATAGGTGAGCACACTTTCAGAATTGCTCGAGCACGCAATTGATGCACGTTTCCCTTATTTCCCCCACCGATTGCGAGATCCACTTTCCTTCGGCAACTACTATGACCACTAATTTCTCTTCACCACTGATTGCCTTCCTTACCAATTTCCTTGACAATATCACATCCTTTGATTTCCTTTCCTGATAAGCACGGAATACTCTTGCAATTGATTTTCCTTCCAAGCTACTTTCCTTTGACAACCTCTGTTTATCAATTACAAAATACAATTGAAAGTCTTTCCTAAAACAGGTGCTCTAAAGCAATAAGTTACAACTTAATTAATGGGATACAAATCAAAAAAGATTTTGTCATGGGATTTGCCAAAATATGGACTTAACACTTTTGATTGGGAGAGCGGGGTGCTCTTTTATCCGAAATAAAATCTTCCCCGGTCGTAACCTGGCTTCCGAACCCAAAAGCAAGAATCTCTGGTATCATTTTCAAATCAAAGACTAAAATGCCTCTAAAAGGGCAAAAGAGTCATTTTTCAATCAAACAGGTTTCTCAAGTGAACAATCCTTTTAAAACTTGGGTGGCGACTCTCAAACCAGACGGAGCGGCCGTGCGAACCTCTCTCAGGAGTGTCGGCCCACCTCCAGGGCACCCAGCCCACACCTGCTAATAAAACCCACAAAGCAGCCCCTAAACCCGCATACCATGACCTGCCAAAACAGCCGCCCAAACATACCTAAACTTCATATTTTAAACCCAGAAGAAGCATGCCCTCAACCCAGGACCATACCCTGCTGCCAATACAGCAACCCAAACAATCCATAATCAACATTTAAAACCCAGATAACAGCCCCAAAGTACGACCATAACCTGCTATAAAACCACAAAGCAGGCCCTAAAACTCAGTTTACATAAATGTGTATGAGCACACAACTGGATGCACCCCAATCAATCTACACTTGTGGAAAGGGGAGAGCCAATGTGTATGGGCCAAATAGTTTCACTTATAACCATCTTTTGTGATTTCTGTGGTTCTTTAAATCCGGGATATATGCAAAAAGGGCCATGTATTTGATCGTGCTTTTTGTTGGATCCTTTCTTGTGTTCCTTGAGATATCCTCATCAACCAAGTTATGTTTCTTTTGACAGTCTAAACTGGCAGCTGTGCTAGGCGTCTTTCTTTATGCACAAACCTTGGCAAAGCTCCATTGACTACGGTATATGCTTGCATTTGTGCGCTAGTTTAACCCTATGTCCAGGTATCTCTTTTACATATAGAATGTATTTGTGTGCTAGTTTTGGTGCAAGAAAGAAATCCACTGTTCTTGTCAATGCATTTGGTTGGGTGTGAGTTGGGATAGCAGGGGATTACAGAGTATCCAGTAGAAGGGAAATGAAATTTGATTTTGCATTTTATATCTCCTCATTGATGTGTGGTGAAGTTTATGTTTACTTTTTTATTGCAGAAAATTTTGAATCTTAAAATAGAAACAGGTTTCGTAGTGATCAATTTTTTTTCATATTGTAAAGCTATGAGAATTTTGATAGTTTTGCCAATTTTGAAAGTTGGCTTTGATAGTTTTGCCATTTTAAGCATTTATTTTTTTGTAGCTTCTTTTTTGGCTCTTTTGATCCCGGCTAGTGTACATAATCCCCACACCCTGTTTTCTACTTTCATTTCTGCCTTCCTATTTACGTAATGTGCATTTCACTTCAGAATGGTATTATCTGGCACTTGTTTTGGGATCTGCAGTTTCATTTTCCATTGTCACGTATCATAGTACTTTTTTTCCTTATGAATCACTGAGCAATTTACAATACTTTCATTTTTTCTTCTAGACAAGAACTAGTTCTCCTGTCAAAATTCCCCGCGGCGCTGAAACATACGAGTGCACATCGTTAAAAGGACTCTACCCAATTGGAGAAGGAGCAGGTTATGCAGGGAGTTTGTGTCAGTATACAGATTTACAAGGCTGTTGTAACATTTTCTTAGTTGCTGGAATGGAATGGATCAGATCCTTATCTTTTTCGTGTCTAATCAATTCATATGCCAATGCAGGGAAGTTTCCTAGTTCCTACCCTCGTTAGTCAACAGGAATCACTCGAGTCTAAAATTAATCAGACCAAAGCAACAGTGAAGTCCCAACTAAAGAAGGTTCTATACACGGGAGTTGCTGTTGGGAACTGCAGTATGGAGGAGAAGCAGATCTTTCAAAATGTGCAAATGAGCGTCAATTTCTTAGTTTCATTGTTGAAGAAGAATTGGCAAAATGTGAGTGTCCTCCCACCTCTCCTAAACTAGGAGTTTGTCATGAATGCATGGACACATAAGAGCAACTCCAACACTGCTAGGCAGAGTAGAGAGCCAAAAATATTAAAAAAGTACAAATTCTATTTTGCCTATTCACTTTTTCACACCACATTCCAACACTACTCTCTACTCGGCTATCCATCCAAACTAACAAAACTGATTTTTGCCTCAACCAATTTATTACACCTATAATTAAAGATGAAAACCATGGGATTATTTTCCCACCAAACCCACTGCTACCAGCAAACCAGAAGAAAACCCAGATCGGATAAAAAAAATAAAAAATGAAGAGGAAGAAATTGTTGGCGGGTACGGTTAATACCCGACTAGTTAATTGGTAGGCAAATATGGAAGAATCCAGTTTCAACTTAACCTAAGCTTTCAAAGTGGAGAACCCAGAAACAAAACCTTTACTCTTACTTCTCCTTTTCCACCGCCAAATCGAACTGGATTGAGAGATCACCCAAGTCGGTCATCCCCACAGCTCCACCCCCAAGTCGGATAATCAACAAGAAATCAAGAAATCAACAATAAACCCAGCAAACACATCTGGAAATGGCAACTACAGCCGCCGGCAAGATCCAAAACCCAGCGATGGCCATGGCAGAGAAGAGAGAGAAAGAGAGATGGAAGAGGGTGGAGAAAGTTTTGGCGTGAAAAGCTGAGGTGGAGAAGAGAGCCGAGGGAGTCCAACTCGCCTCTAGTAGCCAGCTGAAATGAGCGAATCCAAAGTGGCGAGGGGAGTGGCGAGGCTCTTGGACGGAGGAAAACTGGTTTTGGCTCGCCGGAGTGGCCAAGAGAGCGGGAGTGGCGAGGGTTTTGGAGTTGCTCTAAGTAGGTTTTCAGTCTAGCTTTTAATGCTCTCTTGGGTTTTTTTTACAGTTATAGATGGCTTGACACACAACATGTTGGATAACATTCATGATCTTTGGAAGAGAAAGAGGGTGTGCAAGATAAAATGCAAAGGGGCTTTTGTCTTTGATATTTAATTTGATATTATGTTATAGGGTTTTGGTTTTTGTTTTGGGTACTGAAGATCATTAGGATTGAGATACCATGTATTGACTTGTGTGAAATGGTTTTAAGTTAATGTTATGCTATTGCCATTGAGTTTAATAAATTATGCCCTTTGAAATCATGGCAGGAAGCAAAAAGAGAACATCTAGCCACGTGTTTTTCTGTGTGATGATTTTGTTCGTAGCAAAATGATTTTTTTTTTCCAAAAAAATTTCCTTGCTAAAAGAGATTTCTTTTGCGAGAGACAAGTTTCCTTGCGAAAAGGATTCAAAGAAATCGCCTTTTGCGAGGTATTTCTTCCTCGCTAAAAGAAATAAGTTTTTGCGACAAAGTTTCCCTGCAAAAAGTATGGCCTACTTTGGCAGGACCATAATCTTTTGCGAGGTATAAGTTCCTTGCAAAAAGGTCTATTCTTTTTGCGAGGAGATACTTTTCTCGCTGATGATATTGCTTTTGCGAGGAAAATCCTTGGTTGCCAAACGTCAACATTTCGTCGCAAAATGGTATACCCAGTTGCGACAAATAAAATTTCCTTGCAAAAGAAAAACTTTTAGCGAGGAAACACAATTTGGTCGCAAAAAAGAATTAGAGACTATATATTTGCGAGAAACGGGTGACGAATTAAATTTCCTTGCGAGGAAATTTTAGGATTTTGCGAGGAATTGTATTCCTCGCAAAAGACCGAATTTCTTGTAGTGTAATTGAGTTAGGCTTATTTGCAAAAACACCCCCTAAACTTTCACTTTGTTGCAACATCACCCCTTAAACTGAAAGTGGACGGCAAGTGATGAAAGGACCAAAATACCCTAACTTGTTGACAAGTAGGGTTTTCGGAAAAAAAGAGAACTCCTCATCGTCTCCTCTCTCTCTCTCTCTCTCTCTCTCTCTCTCTCTCTCTCTCTCTCTCTCTCTCTCTCTCTCTCTCTCTCTCTCTCTCTCTCTCTCTCTCTATGAGTCCCCTTCCCCCCGACTGTCACGACCGCCATGGGCCGCCATGATCCATGATCAATCTCTCCACTCGAAACCGTAATCTCCACTCGAAACCTAAACCCAAAAGATCGCTGTACTCTTTCGACCCTAAACAACCCAGATCGAGAACTCAGTGCGAAGAACCCATTCGAATAAAGGTTCAATATCTTCGGTTTTGAGCCCGTAAGTTATGAATCTTCCTGTAAATCTCCATTTTGTATATATATTTCAACTAAAAAAGAAACCCTAGTGGTTCGATTGTAACCGTAAAGGACCATTGATATCGTACGACAATTTTTGTTTTAAAAATTGGGGATTTTTGGACAGATGTGGTTGGATTAAAACACTAAACATTTTTTAAAAGTTTTATGTGTTGTGATATAAAAAATGGCTTAAAAATTGTGGATTTTCTTGCTGTTCCTAATTATAAACTGATTGTTGCATGATTTGTGTTTGATTTTGTTGAATATTAAATTCAGTGGTCCTTGTTTGCAATTTTTTATCCACTTTTTTTATGACTGACATGCAATCAAATTCAGTGGTCCTGCATATTTTAACTGATTGTGTTACTCCCACATGAAAATCATGCCATTTTTTAGTCTCACATGCAATCAAACCTATGTGTATAAATTTTCAGTTTTTGTAACATATGATTAGTGAACTGACTTACTGTAAATGTTTTGCACAGGAAACATGGTTGACTTAAGGTGCACTTTGGAAATTCATGTTGGTGGTCAAATACTTAGAGGCACTCAGATTGAGTACGTGAAGGGGGTAGTGGCCACTAGCAAGGTAGATCCAGATTCCTTCACCTATTATGATTTGATGGAAGTGATTGACCAGACTGGGTATTATGAACAGAAACACAATTTAAGTTTGTTTTATACACGTCCAATGTGTGATATGAACACTGGGTTAGTACAATTGACTTCTCATGATGATATGCTTCACATGTTTGCAGAGTATTCTGGTAACAAGTTTATGTTAATACATGTGTATGTGCATTCCCCTTATGTGGATGATTCTGATGAGGATGAGATAGGTAGGGACAGAAGTGCAATAGACCAAGGTTGCTTGACTAAATTGGGAGCTGACTTAGAAGTAGGGGATGGACAGGGAGTTGGTGGTGAGGGTGGACATTTAGATGGAAATGAGGCACAAGTAGGTGGTCAAGAAGATGGTGATGTAGTTGGAGATGAAGTACATGTAGAACTAATGGATGAAGACACTAACTCAGATTGTGAGTGGACCCCGTACTCTGATGAATCAAGTTCATGTGCATCGTTTAGTGGGGTAGAGGAGTCTTCTGATGAAGAGCAGGAGGAAACTATTGCTTTGGTAGGTTTAGCCAATTACAACCTTGGGAGTATAGGTGATGTAGAAATTGACCCTAGTTCTGATAGTGATGAAAATAATTTGGTTGAAGGATGTGATGATGATGGGAAACCTGATTTCCCTGAATTTAAAGAAAGTTTCATGAAGAATCCACAATTAATAGAAGGGATGAAGTTTCCTAATGTGCGTGTTTTTAGGAAATTGTTCAGGGAATACCACATAAAAGAGGGATATATGTTTCATTTTTTGAAGAATGAGTCTAAGAGGGTCACTATGGTATGTGCAAAGAAATGTGGCTTTAGACTTCATGCATCTCCCATGTACGAAGAGAGATCATTTCAAATTAAAAAGATCAACCAACAGCATCAATGTACTAGGGAGTACACAAATAACAATGCAACATCATCATGGCTTTCCGAAAAGTACTTAACCAAACTTAGTGATGCACCGGAGACTAAGGTTAAGTCAATGAAGAAGATAGTGAGGAGGGAGTGGCTCCTAAATGTTTCAAAGCACAAAGTGTATATGGCAAAGAGAAAGGCACTTGAATCGATTGAGGGAGATCATAGCCAACAATATTTGAGGTTGTGGGACTATTGTAAGATGCTTAGAAGGCAGAACCCAGGTAGTGTGGCTAAGTTGAAGGTGGAAAGACCTTGGGTGGGCCATGGGCCAATATTTCAGAGGATGTTCATATGTTATGATGCATGTGTGAAGGGTTTCTTAGCAGGTTGCAAGCCACTGATTGGCTTAGATGCCTGTTTTTTAAAAGGCCCATTTGGTGGTCAATTGATGCATGCTATTGGTAAAGATGCCAACAATCAGATGTTTCCTTTGGCCTTTGCTGTTGTGGAGGCAGAAACAAAAGACAGTTGGACTTGGTTCATGGAGAATTTGGTAAGCATGATTGGCAATCCAGAGGAAAGAGGCATAACTTTCATGTCTGATAGACAAAAGGTACAATTACTGAATTTTGTTTTCCTTTAAATTAGTCCTTGCTTTACTTGTGTAATTGTACTAATATATGAATTGTGTTTACTAGGGCTTGACACAAACATTTGCAACAGTTTTCCCTAATGTAGAACATAGGTATTGTATTAGACACATGTACTCAAACTTCAATAAAACATACAAGGGTAAAGAGTGGAAAGATCTCATGTGGGGGGCTGCATTAGTGTATACTATTCAGGAGTTTGAGGTCAAAATGAAGGAAATTGCACATGTTGATCCTACTGCATATGAATGGTTAATGAGGGAAGAGCCAAAATATTGGGCTAGGTGCATGTATGGTACAAGGGCTAAGTGTAATAGGATGGATAATAACACAAGTGAAGCATTCAACGAAGCTATCAAAGAGGCAAGAGATCAACCAATTTTGTCTATGGTGGAAACTATTAGAAGATACCTAATGACAAGGCTGCAAACTAGACTTCAAATGTGCATGGGGTGGCAGGGTAGCATATGTCCAAGGATCATTACAAGGATGGAAAAAACCAAGAATCTAATGGGGGAGTGTGAGGTTATTTACAGTGGGGGCACAATATTTGAGGTAATCACTGTCCTTAGAAGCTTTGTTGTGGACATAGGAGAGAGAACATGCACTTGTAGGAAGTGGGATGTTTGTGGGATACCCTGTGCTCATGGAATGGCAACAATTATTACCCACAAGGGTGATCCACAAGAGTATGTTGATAAGTGCTTCCATTCTAGTACTTTTGCAAAGTCATACAACTACATCATCAAACCAATTCCTGACCAAACGATGTGGGTTCATACTGAATTTGATCCTATAAGTCCTCCTCCTCTTAGGAAGAAGAGTGGTAGGCCAAAAAAGAATAGGAGAAAAGGCCATGATGAACCAAAGAATCCATCTGGAGGGGTAAGGAAGCATTACACAACTCTGAAGTGTAGACTTTGCAAACAGCCAGGGCACAATGCAAGAACTTGCTTAAGGAATTCAACACAAACTGCTGGTGAACAAGTATGTTTGCTGAACTTATGTTTATAAATCTTTAAGTACTTTAATAAAAAAAATGGCATGCAACATTTGAATTCTGAATATTTGTATGTTTTCATGGACAATCAGATGCCAGGTGGAGACTTGGAAGTGGCAGGAAACAGTAATGCTGAACAAGTAAACACATTTATGTCTTGTTTTATTTCTAAATTTTCAGCAGTTTACATTATTTTTAATATATCAATTGTGATTACATGATATGGCTGGAACAGTGTGTGGGGGGTGGTAGAGCAATAGGAAGAGGTGCAGGAAGAGGAAGAGGAAGAGGTGGAGATAGAGGTGGAGGTTCAGGAAGAGGAAGAGGAAGAGGAAGAGGTGGAGGTTCAGGAAGAGGAAGAAGTGCAAACACTTCTCCTACTGTGGTTGAAGGAAGAGGTAGAGATACAAACATTGGGGTAAGAGGAAGAGGCAGCAGTTCAAACATTGGGGTTAGAGGAAGAGCCACCAGTGCAAACATTGGCAGAAGAGGAAGCATTGCACTCCCTGCCATTGGTCAACAAAGGCAACAAACAATTGACAATGTTGGAAAGGGCAAACAACCAGTGAGAATGCCAATGGTAGGGATGCCCAGGCCACAGGTACAATTAAAAATTAATTTGCATTGCTTACATTTAGTCTATAGTCTATTTTGTGCCTGAAAAATGCTTATATTATTACATGGAATCGATGTAGGGTTGGAATTTTTCCACAAGGATAGGGAATGCAATGTTTATGACCCAGCCAACAAGGTCATCTGCTGCCTCATGTGGGAGTGGTAGTGGCACTGGCAGTGCCACAATGCCAGGCACTACTACCCTCCTCAGGCAGTATTCCCAAGGAGCAACTTCAACACCCAGTACACAGAAATCTACCACGTGAATCTGACAGTGGCAGTGCCACCATGCATTGTCATTTTAGGTTACTTAGTGCTACTACTTCAATGTAAACACAATTATTTGGTGCTACTACTATTTTCTGCATGTTTTGATTTTGATTATGACTTGGCATTAGTATTTTTGGCCTACACTTGTAATTCTGCCTTGGTATGTGAACCAGTGCTTAGTATGTGAACCACTGAAAGTTGAACCAGTGCTTAGTATGTGAGAAGTATGCCTTGGTACTATTTCCCTTGTGGAACCACTAAGTATGCAGTCTGATATGTGTGTAATATGCTTTCATATAGACTACATTTCATTCATAAACTGCATTTCATTAATATGCCCAAACATAAATTGCATTTCATTAATATGCCCAAACATAAACTGCATTTCATTTATACTTAAGGCAAATACAACGGTCTGCTTTTAGTGGAGTACCTGCCACTTGACACAAACACAGAAATGACATACAAAATCAGTATCAATAGGCCTACCACCACTATTATGATCTTCCAAACAAAAGCTGGTCCATTCTGTGTACTCTTGCTACCTCCAATCTGTGCATTTAGAGCTTCATTTCTAGCTAGTAGCTGTGCATTCATCTCAGTGAGGTCTGCTAGTTTACATAGCAAGGCCTCATTTTCTTGTTCCACCATTTGTTTTCCTATTTTCAAGTCTTCAACTTCTTTGTCAAGTGCTTCCTTTTTCGCTTGCATTATCTTCGCGTACTCTAATCCACTAGGGCAGGTTTGGTCATCTACCCACTCAAAGAAATTGCATCCATTTCTTTTCTGCAAAATTACAAGTGTAGTTGATTACTATTTACAATATTCAAATGTAATGTACAATGAATAGACTGCTCTTACCTTGTAATTCACACAGCCAAGGAACCTTCTTCCAGGATTTTTCACAGTTAGTGACCTTCTGATCACAACCCTTTGTCGGCATAGGCATATTGGTAATCCATCATTGGCCTGTGAATTTGTGACGTAGCTCGAGCTACTGCTCATTGCATATGAATGTATATCTGAGAGACAGAGACAGAGAGAGTTGAATGTATATCTAAATGTAAATGTACAACTGTTTTAAGGTATGAAGGTTCGAGTTCAATCTGACCTGGGTTTTTCTTTGAAGGTTCATTACCTGGGTTTTTGATCACCAATTATATCTGAAGTTTGTTTCAATCTAGGATAGTCATTAAAAAATTGGTTTTTGTTTGAATTTGGGTTTCAAGGTTCATTAGCTACATATGCATTTGTTTGGGCATTAAAAAACTGGGTTTTTGTTTTTGTTTAAAACTGGGCTATCTCGGATTTGTCATTAAAATCTAGGTTTGAAGGTTATACCTGGGTTTGAATCTTACCTGGGTTTGAATCTGGGATTGTCACGGGTTAAAAATCTGGGATTTAACAGTGTGCAAAATCTGGGTTCAATATGGCTTGTATTTCTGAAATCTTGGTTTTCGTTTTAAGGTTTGAAATCTAGAAAATCCAGATTATTACTCAAAATCCCGAAATCTGGGTAGGAAATTCATAACTCACCAAACTTTGAATCTGGGTTTTTGAGTTTCAAGTTACAAATCATGGAATTTGAGTTTCCAGTTAAATCTGGAGTTTTCGGGTTAAAAATCTGGGTTACAAAGGTTTCAAACTTTCAAAACTCATGGTTTTGAGTTTCAAAAATCTGGGTTTTTCGGGTTAAAAATCTGGGTTTCAAACTTTCAAAACTCATGGTTTGAAGTTTCAAAAATCTGGGTTGTTTCGGTTCAAAATAGTTTTTCGGGTTCAAAATGTGGGTTTGTGAAACAACAACCAAAATCTGGAAACAAGGAGAGAGAGAGAGAGAGAGAGAGAGAGAACCTGGAATGAGGAGGTTTGTTGAGGTTTCTTCAGAATAAGATGGTGGGGAATGGAATGGGGGGGAAGGGGAGAGTTATATATTTTTCCCGCCTGCCCAAAGGGCGTTTTGGGGCTTCAAAATTTTTTTTCTGTTAAGTTTTCCATTTTCCGTCCAAATTCTTGTCTTTTGTTAACGGATTTGGACAGAAGGGGTGTTCTTGCTCGATTTTGAAAGTTTGGGGGGGTCATGTTGGCACGTTTAGTAGTTTAAGGGGTGATGTTGCAACAAAGTGAAAGTTTAGGGGGTGTTTTTGCAAATAAGCCATTGAGTTATCGATATGATTTCTGAATCCCATAGAGTGGGTTTTCCGATCTACTACTAGTTTCGAACTAGTTTCTGGGAATCCCAGAGAACCAGAACTTTGATTGCTCTCTGCAATTTTTTGGGTACAAGGGGAAGGTTTGTAGATTTAGAGAACAAAAGAAGAAATGGAGAAAAAAAATACAATCAGGTCGGTGAGTTTGCCGGCGGCGAAGTTGAGATGGTGAGACGGAAAGATTTTCTCTGGGGTGAGAGAATTTCATCCAAGGGTTGGGGACTGGGTCCCACCTAATGTCACAATTTAGCAAATGCTAACTACACATTGGAGCAAGAACACAAAACTGGTCTTTGACTTCGAGGGTATGCCCTTGGTCTTGTTTTGGTGGTTTTCTCAATGAAATTTAACTTACCCCAAACAAAAAGAACACATAATTGAACTAACTACACAATAACAACACATGTGGACTCCATTTTTGATACTTTTGTGTCATTTAACAACATAAACTTAACTTTGCTACTGGAGGGATGTGCTTAACTCTCAAGACTTTCTTAAGTTTTGTCATTATTATTTCCTTTAGTAGTGTTAAGAAAGGAAACCCATTAAGTTGGTTTAGTCATTATTACTTCCTCTAGTAGGCAAGAAAGGGAAGCCCATTGGTCCTAATTCTAAATAGTCAGACAAAGCAGGCTGGTCCTAATTCTAAATAGTCAGACAAAGCAGGCAGGGAAATAATTTCAAATATGCTATTAGTCTTAACAGAGCAAGAATAAAAGTAGGCAAAGCCAAGCAAATTAAGATGATGACGATGTCTTTATTTATCAACTAAGAGCCGAAAGCAAGCAGCGACGCACTATTAATTAACCTTTAGTTTGAAAATTGTGTGATTGCGATGAAGAAAAAAAATCTCATTGTAGGAATGTGTGGGATTGGTAATAGCACTTGTGTTATCGAATAGAAGTAAACCCAAGAATGATATCACCATGACTTGACTTCAAGCTTCTGGATACCGCGGATGGAGTATTTGGGCGAGACAAAGCCAAGGGGAATCACTTATCACATAATCCTGCAAAATGTCATGTGCTCCCGCTCTCAATCCTCACTCTCTCCCGAATTTTAGTGGTTTGGAATGTATTTCAGAGAACTTTCGTGCTCGCGCTTGCACTCGTGTACCCGCACCCGAATTATGTAACTTACCGAATCACTGCATCAAGAAATACGCGCTGCAACTTTGCAAAAAGAGTTCAGTACACCTTACACGTATTAATATAACGCTTAGCGGTCATGAGATATAGTAGACCAGAAATAATATGCCAGGAACCACATTCCACAGCTAAAACGCCACTGGAATCAAAACATAAACCAAGCAATTCACATGTGGGATGAAACGTCGAAGACAGAATGCAAGTAACTGTGTAAAGGAAACAAAAAACTTAAACCGGGAAAAGAAATACCCTTCTAGAAAGAAAGCCGAGGAATAAGAACATGCAATAGTCTGCATTCAACAACAGCTGTCTGATGATTAACTTTCAGCTTATTGATGAAAGACAAGGTTTAATAGAGTTATCAATTCACCATACAGCATCATGTGGTGTGGGGTGGTCCAACTTCAACTTTGGTACAAAATCCCTAAAAACTCTTATGTACTTGTTCCATTTCAATAAAACTTCTCAAATTGATCACTAACTTAGTGAATATTCACTTGCTTGCTCACCGACTTAGTGAATATTCACTCGAAAAATACACATCCCCAACAGTTGTCAAGTTTCTAGCCGATCAAAAAAAAATCTTGTCAAGTTTCTCTGTCATGAAAGAATTTGAGGAAAAGAGATACGAGCATCATTTTGTACTGCAATTACTAGAAGTTAAAGCTACCAAGATGCAAGAAGTTAACAGCTAGCAGTTAAATGATGTTAATAATGTTGTTCTGTGTTCATTATTGGATTGGGGTTGTGTACTACTCTATTAAGCCTTATGGGTATGAAGATGTTTGAACACAAAACTCTATAATTTTACCTGTCAGGCCCCCTCCCAACAGTAGATGATGTGGCCAATGTTGTTATGTGTTCATTATTGGAGTGAGGTTGTGTACAACTATATTTTAACCTTCTTGGTAAGAAGACTTGTTTTGAACACAGAAGTCTCATTTTCTTGTCAAGCAATTCAACTTGGACGCAATTTGAACAAAAAATTAAACCAATTTTTCTGGGACAAAGTGTTTTCTCTGCAACACGATGGAGAGTTGGGCATTTTGTTCATTGTGTGCCCACAGAACACCTAAAGACAAGATTAGATTTACTAAAATACAACTGTTTCTGCCAATAGCTCAGACAAAACAGCATCAACTGACAGAAGGGGAGAGCGATGGAGTGTGGAAGGTCTGACTGCCTCAAAATCATCTTTGAGGGCCATTAGAAACTGAACAAGGCGAGTTTCTTCTCTAAACTCGTAGTATAATTCAGCATCCATTGTCTACTGCGGTTCCATGAGTGTCAATTCATCCCAAATGATGGGCATTTCAGAGTAAAAATAAGAGACAGATTGTCCTTTCTTTTGTTTCAGATCTCAAATATCCATCTCAAGCTTGAATTTTCTTGCAAAGTTGGTCTAAACATAAGTTACATAATGCCCTGCAGGAATATCCCGAACTTGTTATGCAGTCTCAAAATTACCCAGTTGCATGCTAACAGAGACACTGCCAGAGTTTGCAATCCAGGTAATGATTTTACTGTTGTCCATGTCCCATTCATCCAATACATTTTCAAAGGCAGGCATCATCCTTCTGATCATTGGATTAATGGGACACGTTTTCCTACCAGCAACATACTTCCATGTGCCTTTTTCCTCTCAGGAAACTATACATGAGATGAGACCAATGGCTGTAATTGAGACCATCTAATTTGACGGAGATGGTTTCAACAATGTTAGATGAGGCCAATTGGTCGGAAAAGACTAATGAAAACAGATATAAGCACAAGAATGCAAGAGTTATGCTATTGATTACCGGGTCTAGATACATCAAAGAGGGCTTCAAGGAAAAACAAAGTAGAACTCAGAACAATTAACCTAACTGAGATTGGCTAGCACTAGAACAAGAGACAATCAGGAGGGGAACACACCAAACAGAACAATGGGCTCTGATACCATGCAAATTGCAGAATATCAATCACTTTTTTTATAAATGCAATATCAATACTTGTATTGAACTATATAATCCAATTTATAGTGCAATAATAGGATAGGAACGATCCTTCAGCATCTCTAATAGCTAAGGCAATAAATCAGGACCAGACTACATGAGCACACTTGGGCAACCAAGTCAAGGTATGTACACAAACATATATCGAAAGATGATATTAGCTAATGATTCGATACATGAAAGTTGAAGACAGTGGGCTATAGAAGCTGCAGAATTTAACATACATGATACATATGCTCATATATATACACCAATATCAGTAATATTCCACTATCTTCCTAACCGAAATTTGAAGTACTTATTTCTCCTTCACCCAATATCAGCTATCCTTCTATTTAGTCTCACACATTATAACTATGAACTTGCGAGCTAGCCCAAGCGGTTGCATGCTTGTTCCAAGTTCATCCTGTCTTAGGTTCAACTCTTCTAACTCCCCTTAACAAACCAACACTTCTTGCCTTTCCTCCAAAAAACAAAACCATGATCAAGCATTTCCAAGGCGCTACAAACTTCCTAATTTACCGACCGCTATTGAGTATCGACTCTGTGCTAGATATGGAGGGAGAAGAAGACATCACAATGGATGACAGAACTGGCTTGACAAATGTAGAAGATGCTTCATTACCGAGACCTATTGTACCAATACTTGTGCTGACATGAATTATCTTCGGCAACAGGATATCTCCATCAAGGTATTGTATCAGTTGGCGCATGCTAGGTCTGGTTGCTGCATCGGACTTGGAGCAAAGCAGGCCTAGTTTCAAAACCAACTCCATTTCCTCCTCCAAATAATCTCCTCCCAATCTAGGATCACTTGTCTCGAGAATCGCTCCCTCCTTCCATTTATCTGAAACCCAACTAACCAAAACAACCTCGTCAGGCGACTTTTGTGGCTCTATGGGCCTCCTTCCGCAAGCTACTTCAAGCATGAATGCACCAAAAGCAAACACATCAGTGCTTGTGGCTGCCTTTCCAGTTGTAGAAAGCTCTGGAGCAAGGTACCCAACTGTCCCCACAACATTGGTAGTTGTGTGGTTTGCTCCATGATCGTATAATCTAGCAAGCCCAAAATCCCCTAGCCTTCCGTTTAGATCAGCATCCAAGAGAACGTTACTAGCCTTAACGTCTCTGTGAAGAACAACTTGGTCCCATTCTTCGTGCAGATATAGAAGGGCGGATGCTACTCCTCTGATGATATGATAACGTTGTGCCCAATTGAGGATTGGCTTTTCATTGCTAAATAGGAACTTGTCAAGGCTTCCGTTCGGCATATAATCATAGACCAAGAGCAGCTCTCCCTTCCGCCGGCTATAGCCAAGGAGCTGCACCAAGTTCCTGTGCCTTAGCCTTCCGATGCTAGCAATTTCAGCCACAAATTCCTTCATCCCTTGTTTTGAATCATGGGAGACTTTCTTGACTGCAACTTGTTCCTTCGAAGAGGGAAGTACTCCTCTATAAACCTTTCCAAAACCTCCTACTCCAAGAAGCTCCTTGTCAATGAAACCTCTGGTAGCTTTGAAGAGATCCTTATAGGAAAACCTATGAGGGCCATATTCCCTCTCCCAATCTTCACGTATTTCTTCATACTTTTTCCTCCTCAACACGTAAAATGTCCCTGCAATTGTGATGGTCAGCCCAACAACGAGTACTATTGTCACTGACACTGTTATTCTTAGACCTCTAATTCCTCGACTGGGGTTTCTTTGACGAGGAAGTGAAGGAAGCTTTGAAATTTCTAGGCCCTGTGCTTTCCCACTTTTATTGAAGCTCCAACCAAGAATGTAGTGGTTCCCGGAAGCTATTCCCGTTGAAGCAGAGAAACCAACATACATGGAATCCAACAGAATTGAAGAAAGATTGATGCGTGTTGACAGGAGAGACTGATCTGGTTTTGGGCTTGAAATAGGAGCTAGTGTAACATTGAGTACATTCTCAAACCCATCATACTCTATCCAAACGTGCGTTCGATCACCACTTACAAGATTCAAGCTCCGGTTAATTCTTTCCTCGTTGGAGTAATACGTGACTGTCACAGATACATTTGATCTTAAGCTGTTAACATCAATTCCAACATGGTTACCGTCTGTATCATTGATTTCATTATTCTGAAAGGTATCGAGCTCAATTGCCAACAGATGGTTGGAACGGAGCCCATCGTCAGAAGAATTGAGGAGCCCAAGATACGAGCCTCCTAAGGCGTGGGTGAAGTTCAAAGATGGTGAGATCGCAAAGGCCATTCCATCACCACTCAGATTTGCTCTCTCAGGAACAATGGCAAAAACAAAATGGGTGGAAAATGAAAGATCTTGGGTTAACATGGACGAAGATGTGTAAAATCTTACAGGATGCTGGTAGAAAGCATGACCGATTTGCCATATTGAATCGTTGGTTAGCTGCAAAAGTCCATTGGAATGGATTTTTGCACCCCCATCAACGTGAATATTGGCTCCATTGAAGCCATTGTATACGAACTGGTTTTCATCTACAGCTTTGACCAAGGGATTCAAGCAAACATATAAAAGTATCAGGAAATAAACCGATACTGCTTTGGAAGTCATGTAATAATGTCGGGAAGAGCTTCTTCTTTGTTTTTTTGGGTAAATTGGGAAGAGCTTCTTGCTTGCAGCAATGGATGGTTAGTTTTGTTTGGAAGACAGATTCTTCTTTTCTTTGTTACTCCCTCCGTTTCTAAATGAGAGTCCCTCTTTGGAATTCTAACTTTTTTAGGGGACATGCAATCATTATACCCCTATATTCTACCTATTTTGCACCATTTATATTCAAATAAGAGGGTTGCTTTTCGAAAATTATCAAATTTCCACTTCTATTTTTGGAAAGGGACAATCATTTTGGAACATCCCAAAATGAAATAAGGGACTCTCAATTTGGAACGGATGGAGTATTAAATATCAGGGTCTCCTTCCAAGGGTATAACGGGGATTCGGGGAGTCAACAACGGCTGCTGGTCAGGTCAGCTAAAGAAAACAAAAGTCTTTGAGCCAATGATAATAATAATATAACTTCACTCTGATTAATCCAAGGTTATCCTTTGATAGAGAATGGACGACCACACAAAACACGTGGACCATAAGTTAAATGAATAAACAAGGATCATCTCCGTTACATCCCAGCTAGAGTTTTTAGCAGGAATTAAACTCTGATGTATATATGCCTCAATTTGGTTGGTATTTCTGTGCTAATTCCTATCCAGCTGAATTTCGACGACAAGGGCTAATTGGTGATGCAAAGCCGTAGGATAGATACTTTGTTTTACTCATTATGTTGTGCTTGGTGTGTCCATATCAATGGTTGGAATAATGAGAATTCAGATAACTATTCCAGACTTTTCCATGACAGTGGGCACTTGACAAGGCACTACAAATACCAAATTAGTCTCGTGGGTGGAATAGACAAGACTAATCTAGTGGGTTGACCAAACTAGTCTCGTGGGTGGAATGTGAGATACCATCTTGATAAGACATGAAAATTTGTCACGATACTGAAAAATTAGAGGTGGCAATCTTAACTCATACTCCCTCTGTCCCAATTTGTTTGCTCGCTTTGGGAAACGTGTATTTTTGTCGATGTTAAAAAATGTACTTTTGTATAATATTTTTAAATTTTTTTTTCACCAAATTAAAGTACTCAATGAGCACTTTAATTTGGTATAAAACAAATTAAAAAATAATATCGAGAAATATATTTTGTAGGGGTTTGAAATTGCACGTATTCCCATTGTGAGCAAACAAATTGGGACCGAGGGAGTATTTTGTAACCCGTCTAAATTCGTCTACTTATAACCCAACCCAACCCAACCCGCCCATATTATATAATGGGTTGATATGGGTTAAACCCATATCAACTCATATTTATATGGGTTTAGGTGGGTTAAAAATGGGTTCAATATGGGTTGGACTTAAAAGACCTAAATTGGAATATCAAATAGGCAGCTTATTTCCCAGGCAACATTTATGATCGGGAGTACAACTTCAAAAAGCAGATAGCCACGTACAGCCATTAGTAACTTGGTATTGTATGGCAATTTGAAATTATTGGTGTTTGAGAGAGAAACATGGGAAGCTAATAAGAAAGGGAGGAGAGAGAGAGAAGAGGAATTCCAGGTGGAGGGTAGGAGGATGGGGAAAGACGGTGGGGGACGACACCTAGGAAAATTAGATTACTTAGGGAAGCTAATTTTGGTTTGTCCCAAGCAAAATGGGTCGGGTTGGGTTGGGTATGGCATAATCTCAGTCATCTATTCGCACAATCTATGGCTGAGATTCGTTTTCAATTATAACTGGTCATAATTAATTGTTACCGGTCATAATTGATTTTCAATCCGGACCATCCAAAAACACTTTGGACATGTGCGATTGGTCTCCATAAAACCTTCTTTACAGAATGGTCCACAAATAAGGTTTTCATATTTGTTAATTTTGCTTCAAATTTTTGTAACTTATTGATTTGTTTTGTCGAGAGGAATTAGAAAAGTAAAATTTTTTGAGCGAAACTCATAATTTTTTTAAAAAAACAAATGAAGTAAAAAAAAAGATATCACAGATAAGGAACCGTGTCTGGAAAAAGAGAAGAAGAAAAAAAAAAGAAGAAGAAGAAGAAAGGAAAACGGGTCAGGCCGGGTTTGACTTGACTCATATTCGACCCGAATCATCTCAACCCGTTTACTATTTGACCCGCACATATTTGACCCGCAACCCATTTTAACCCACCCAAATCCTTCCAAACCCGCCCATTTACCACATCTACTGAAAATGTGAGATAGCTTTAGGTCTTGAAGACTTTTCCAATAGGGAGGTCACAAACAAAATAGTGCCAAATTTCGCCCATCAAATTCATCTATTCAATAACAGGTGCGGTACCCGCGCACATTACATATGAGAGCACAAATATGTTTAATGATATGGTTGTGTTTGATTGAGAGTTTTGAGAAGAAATTTTGAGAATTTTTTTGAGATAGTGTTTGGATGAGTTTTTGGAAAAAGTAATAATTAGAGAGATGTGTAATGATTGGAGAGAGATAGAGAGAAAAATGAAAATAATGATTGGATGAAAGGATATGAGTAGAGATAGAAATATGATTAATGATTGGAGAGATGAGAGATGGGAAAGGAATATTTTTGAAAATTTTTTTGGAAATGTGAAGTGAACAAAGTGATTAATTTCTCATCGATGCACTATTTAACTTTTAGTGTGAAAATTGTATTACTCCCTTTGTCCCCAAAAAAGAATACAATATTCTATTTTGGTCTGTCTCTTGATTATAAATGTACATTTTGAAAAGTTAATAGACAAAAGTTTGTATAATTATCATTTTGTCTCTTTAAAAAGTTAATATATTAAGAGTTAATGGGTAAAAGTGGACGATAATTTTGAAAAGTGAAGTTAAAAGTTGACGTAAAAAGTATAATAATAATGTATTTTTAGTAAATTGAAATTACGAAGCTGGATAATTAAAAAGAGACTGCGGAAGTAAAAGATGAAGTTTAATGTGAGGAGAACTTTGAAAGATTTTCTAAAGTTGTAAGGTGAAAGATTTTCTGAAGTTGTAAAGTGAAAAACCGATAAGAGGAAAAGAGAAAATTAGTGGCCAAGATGGATTTTTGTGAGAGTTTCTTTTCTTTTCTTTTTTTTGTAAAGGAGAATGTGCGGCATGTCACGTCACGTGCACGTGCTTAGTATATAGTACAGATAGATTCTATTACTTGTAAAAACGTGAATGACTCTCAAGTGTTTCCACACTTTTGCCAATTTTTTTATGATGCCCCAATGTGGTATTGGGGCATCATGCCCCCATGAAATCTGAGACATTAGATCAAAAATTAATAAATCTGAGCCATTGAATCAAAACCGGAGTCAAAAAGTAAGGTGGTTTTGCAAAAATAAAGTCGTGGTTTTGCTGTTTTCCCGCCACTTTTACTTACCACAAAATATGGTAATACTTACCATGAACTATGGGAATACTTACCACAAAATATGGTTTACAGGTCATTCCGGTAGCAGGTCACATAATTTAGGCGGGAAAATTCTGACTTTTTGGGATGTTATAAAACCACACCACTTTTTACTAAATCCACTCTGAATTTTGTCTTTTACCTAAGCTATTGTGTAATGGACACATAAAAAATGAGGTGCAAATATAAATGTAGTTAAATAATTTAAATTGTGTGTATATATTTCTTAGAACAATTTTTGAAAAACAAAAAATAAAAACCATGAAATTATAATAATCTCCAAATTATATTAAGAAAATAAAATAATTTATTTTTAAATAGCTATAAATTTTATGATATTTAAATCATTGAATATTGAATGAGAAATGTTAGTATGTATTTATTATTTTTGATAACTTAAAATTAATATTTATATTTAAACACATACTACAATAATTATAATTATAATATTAAATGAGAAATATTAAATCAGTGAATTTACCAAATATTAAATAAATTTTTAATAGGACCTTTTATAGATTTAAGATAAAGTATTTAATTTAATTAGAGTATTCAAATAGATTTAGGTATTGAAAAGAATTAAATTAATTTTTGCAATCAATTAACATTTATTTTAACGATTAATATCTTAAATTGATATTAGACTTTTCAATTAGTTGATAGTGATCAATATCATTAGTAGATATAGTAATTAATAATAGTGTGAGTTGACGGTGATTAATGAGTGATTTATATAATTGGACAATGTAATAGTAACCACTAATTATTAATTAATTATGTCTCTCTATTTTTATTTTTTTTTTGATCAGAATGCAAATTCCATTTCAGGAAGCCAAATGGCACTTACAAGAGTTAATCAAAAAACTTCGGAAAGAGCTAACACTACGTACACTAGGACACCAGCAAACCACTATGGGCATAAGGCTCAAAGACACGTTACTGCAAAAAAGCAGACCGACTCAATGCGGCGTAGTGTCCGTCCGAGTATCGGTAGAGGAGCAACCCAGAGCTCAATCCATTGGAGCGGTCCTTAATTAGCGGCTAACGTTGGCATTCACGACGTAAAGAAAACAAGTTTCTCACAGCTGCGAAGGGATGCTCCAGTGCGAGTTCTTGCTGACACTTCAGAACTCCGGGCACGGCATTTGGCCAGAAACCCACAACGAGCCAGACCTCAAATCGAGCACCACAACCAGAGCAGACAAAGACTAACAAACAAAACCAACAAACTAACTAACAAACACAGCAAAACAAGGAGAAAACAAACTGAGTCAGCCCGAGTAGACCCAAAGAGTCACACCGAGTCACCTCAAAGGCTCCGAGTTCATGCTGAGTCGCAACTCCGGGAGAGCATAAGACCATGAATACGCATGAATACAATACGCATGAATACAATGGGGTTAAATGATTTGGTTAATGTATGTTGGTAGTGATCAATGTCATTAGTAGATATAGATGTTAACTATAGTGTGGGTTGACGTTGATCAATGAGTGATTTATATAATTGGATAATGTAAAAGTAACCACTAATTATTGATTCATAATGTCTTATTCAATAAGCATTGATACAATTGGCTAAAATGAACTTGTTAATGTATGTTAATAGTGATTAATGTTATCAGTAGATATAGTAGTTAACAGTAGTGTTGGTTGACGGTGATCAATAAGTGATTTATATAATTGGGCAATGTAAGAGTAATCACTAATTATTCATTCATAGTGTCTTATTCAATAAGCATTAATACAAGCATGGTTGTTTAATATTTATTTATTTTGTTATCATCTACTTATTTTTTAAATTTTATTTGTACGGTTGATTATCAGAGAATGTCAATTTAAATGGGGGGATTTGCATGACCATTCAGAATATAGCAAATTGAATAGGGAATTGCAAGTCGATTTTTTCATTTCCTGTTAAGGCTTTGCATTAGATTAAATAGCTTCTAAGTTTTTTAGATTTATATCTAGTGTTCTTGCCTTTATTGCATACCTAGCACGGAAAGCAACTCCTAGCATCCAATCATTAGTAGAATAAGCATTCACAAATCTCCCAGCCACAATCTGCAAAACAGCATTAGGTAGCTAAATACTCCATAAAAGAGTGTTGGGATTGTTAGCAAGAAGCATATCTAGGGAAAAAAACTAAGAAAGTAAAAACAGAACTCCAACTACCTTTCTAGCTGCTTCCCAGCTCTCATATTTAATTGGAATTGGTGCTCCAAGAAGAACAACTCTTTCTACAAGTCCAGCTGCCAAATTCAGCAGAAGTACATCAGGATCATTCGAGCAAGCCAAACAACTGCTGCACAAATAATGCTTAGCGACTGATATCATTTACCACTATGTTCAGTTTCAGCCAAATACTGGAGACACTTGAAAATCACTCGTGCTCCCAGTGAGAAACCTACAAGTGTCACAGGCCTGAAAACGTTGTGAGCACTGAGCAGCCAATAATAGAACTCGACATACTGCAAAACCCCAACGTTCCTAAGGCAATGGAGCAATTTTGAAAAGCCTTGTATACCTTTGCCCATGCAATCCTTTTAGCAACACTTCCGCATGCAGCTTTCCAGCCTTATCAGATCTAGGGGGGGGGGGGGGAAATGAAACTTTTTGAGGGATGATGGGGAGTCAGGGTAACAGAGAGGGGCAAACGCAGTCTTTTCCATACAGAAATTTTTGAAGTGAGATCCAACCTAGTACGGCACAAGTCGGATACAATGAATCATTTCTCAAAAATGTGTTTCTTGTTTGTGAATTTTAGAAAAGGTTTGTAGATTATTGTGAGCTAATAATGACTTGAAATTCTATAATGACATGCGATGAACTCAAATTTCAATTTTGTGCAATCTTCCAACGCAGTCTTTCAGCTAGCATTCTGTATTGGACACACATTTAGACATTACGTTTCTTCAACACCAGCCCCATTCCAAAATTGAAGAAATTAAACTAAGACACAGAGGGCAGTTTCTTTCCCTCTTCCCTATCAGCCTTTTCCTTCTACTGTCAAATGACAAGACAAACCTGTCCAAAGCAATTGCCCATTTGCTGTCAATCAAATCAGTGGCAGAGAGTAACGCTGCTGGCCATGCCAATGCCGCAAAAAGTGTGCTTAATACAGTCATCATGGCACCTCGCGTCATTAACTCCATAGCAACTCCTGTTACAAGAAGCAGTAATGTCAATATTGTCCACAATCGTGGTCGCATGGGGAGCTAATTTTAGTACTAAGCTAGGCTGATGAATTACTTGAAGTTAGCCAGTCCTGAATTGCTGTGCTTACAGCAATCAGATTCTTGGACTCCCACTGCAGTGCATACCTAAAAACACATTAGCATTGTGAGAAACATGAAAGCAACGGTTGCCCTTTTTTGCACGGCAGTTCTGATTCAAAGAAAAACACTAACCACATAAAAACTGAAATGAGACAGAAGGCAAATGAAGCCCAACAAGTTCACGAAGCCAAGCATATCTAGTATACCAAGACATGACAATCTCCATGCAGAAAAGTGGACAGCGGAACCAGACCACCTCCTGCCCTTATCCAACTAGACCATGGGCACACAGTAAACCAAACGTAGCTTCGACAGGGGTTCCTTTGGAAGAGAGAGCTCTCATGGCAATGCAAGTAACATATTTTCTGTGTCTTATAAACTGGAAGTATTTGGAATGGTAATAGTGTTGATTTGTGTGTTTTAGTGTTTGCAAGAATAGAAGGGTTTGTGTGTGCATTTGGATCTGTATTTTGAGGTGATACCAGGAATATCATAAATGATAGCAGAAGGTAAGGAGTGAATAATCTCCAATGAGATGATGAGCAAACTAAAAAGGATAAAGATGAAAATATAAAACAAAAAATCATCTAGTGCAACCTACAAAGCAAATTTAAACATGGATCCCAGACTCAATAGGACTTCACTAAGATCAAACTAAAATTTAAAGAAGATAATTACCTATTCGCCTGGTAACATGAGCTATTATATATTGTAGACAATCAGAGACTGTTCAAAGCAAAGCAACAAAAGCAATAAGCAATTGGTAACAGTACGGAAAACAATTTGTCCACCATTCGGGGTCTTCAATTGTTTAACCACCTTTGAGGGAGTGAAAGAAAAAACTGGCTCTATGATGTACCATGCATACCATTAAGAGAACTCTGAAGAGTTCCAAAATAACCAAGCATAGGTACTTAAAAGAACAAAAACAAATAAAAAAATCCAACATATAGGTCACATTCAAGTTATCATCGCAACTCTCTGGACGTAATAGGACCCAACCTAGATGAAGCAGGACAGGTAAATGCACAATAAATAGTTTAGGAAGAAGCCAAATAAGGGTATATACCTTTCCAAGTTATCATGCCGTCCTTCCCAGGGCTCTATGAAATCTTCCTTCTCAAAAACAAATCCCTATACAAATATTTCAACAGCAAGCCGCTGACAAGAGAACTTTAATGAGAATTGAACTTCTAATACAGATTTTTTTTTTTTTTTGGTCAAACGGAATAACAACTTCTAATATAGATTCATTCGAAGAGAAGCATTACACATGAGAAATGGAAGGAAGAAAAACAAGCTCTAAGTTTCTCCGCTTCCAAATACTCACATAGGCACAAGTAAAACAATTCAGGCATTGTATTTTTGCAATTCTATTTTGAAAGGTTTTTAAGTGTGAAGGGGCCTGTAGTTGGATAATGCAAGCTAAAGAACTCACGCCTTGGTTGTGGTTTTCCCCAATAGCTTTGAACTCGAATTCATCAACGCTTCCAGTTCTCCTAGCCATTTTACTCCCTGTAAGTCCAGCTCCAGCAGCTGGTTTGATCAAAATGTAAGCACAAAAGACAGTTTCATATTGGAAATTTTGAAGTGTGCCACTATAACCCTTCTTCCCAGCATTCACTTATCCATGAATTAGTTCAAAATTACGACAGAAGCAAACACTACACAAACAACACTCTTTACTTCATTTACCAGTTAATACATCAACTAGCCATACAGTAAATTCGCACTTCGTACAAAGCCAGATTTCAGATCTCTCCATGAAGCTCTCGCCATTGGTTGGTATAACTTTTGTACATATAAATATCCACCACAACTATTTTAGATTTTTAAACACTTTGCCAAGCGGACAAAATATAACTCTTTCAACGTATACATTTTACAACCCAAGAAATAAAAATAAGTATGCATTCACCTCCAAAGGATGCAGCCACTGCAACAGAGCCAGCAACAGTTCCTGCAGCACTTGCAGCTGCAGCAAACCCACTTGCTCCTATCACTGGAATGAGAGTTCCCAATGTAGGCGCTAAAGCACCTAAACCCGCAGCAATAGCTGGAGCAGCCAACCCTATTGCAAAAAAAAAAAAAAGAGTATAAATTCATCAGGAAAAAACACTCATGCCATTTGAAACTTGTTTGACAATGCGAATTTATGCGATTTACATTTTTCATAAGCCTAGCTTAAGTTATCTTACCACCAGTAATTGCCAGTAATGTTCCTCCCGTTAATGCAGCTGCACCTATTATTCCTCCACGTTTCCACTTGGCTCAAGAGCTTTTTGGTGACTGGGTTTCTTCTTCTTTTGATTGTTCCTCTTTCACGATAGCCATCGCAGAGTAAGCAACCATAATCTCAACCGCTTCCTGCAAAGAGGAATTTTATTTGAGGGTCAAACAAGCTAGAGTGACCCGAAGTGGTTGTAGTCTCAATGATAGTGAGGCAATCAGGGCAGCTGGTAGTACAAGCATTAATCTCATGATATGTATGTTCCTTCTTCAGTTTAAGAAATCAGGCTTCCAACGCCCCAAAAGTGCAGCCCCACCTCACATGGTGGAGAGGCAACTAGAATAACACGCCCTTGTACTGAATGTGGTGTATAAAGAGTCAAAGACACAGACCACAGGGCCCAATCTTAACAAGGGACAAATGCAAACCGATAATCTCGGACCAAAGACTCCTAATAACGGAAAATCAGATCACACATTGAGAAGTAGCAACCAAAGACTTCCTACAATGAAAGATGAGATTCCACGTCGAGTTACTACTTACCAACTGTCCCGAAGACTCAAGCTGTCAGAAATGGGCCCAACAAATAAATATCAAGCTTGTGGAAACCTTTAATGAAAAAGGAAACAAGGGGGAAACTTAACAGTAACGGAGACTTCCATGAAATATTAATACTTGCAGAAAGTTACACGTGGCATCCTTACCCTGCATTGTTATGACATTGTAAGGGAAACTAGTCCTCTTTTTATTTAACAGGGAAAGAAAAAGAAGTTAAGGGGAATTCTTGCTGTTAGCCTTAATTTGTTATAGCATTCTAGAATATCATGAGCAGATGCTTCTCTAAGGGTCTCTATCAATTCCAACTACTACATTGGGATAAAGTGCATGGAAAAAGATTTGAAGAGCTAATTCACTGTTCCTCATGTTTCCTACGTTATACAGCCAGTTAGTCCATTAGATCTCCAGTATGCTTATAACAGCCAGAAGAGGATGCTTTATACTTGAACAGTGATTTCCAATGCAACAAACTGTTTCAAGTTTCATGTTTTGCAACGACCCGCACCAGCTGACCTACTTAACTCTTAGCCTAACCATGTGGCTCAACTCAAATGGTTAACCTTGAGTTAATAGTAGCTGGTGGGCGTTGCCATATATTGCACAATATTCCCACATCTCACCGATGCGGGACTCCTTTTGGGGTTCTTACATGTTGACCTTCGGTCTAGCGACATTAATGATAGGCTTTTTCTACCATTATGAAAAATCTTAAGATACGTATAAATCAGATTCGATAATAATGAGGCAACAATGCAAATTCTGCATATTTAAAAGTTTTATGGCTTGTCGCGCTACAACCTCCAGCGAAAATCCAAAACAAAAAGGCATGTACGGTATATGTTGGAAACAGATAAATACATGCTTACATGCTTATACGAACCATTTTATTCCAATTTATATCAAACCAGGTTGTCAGCAACCGCAGAGCTACGCGATGTCGAGCATCATAGCCCCTCCTTCGTTTTTTAGATTTTTTACCATCTTCAGGTAAATCTGCAAGACAAGCTGAAAGAAGCTCATAAAGAACTGTCACTTTCCTCTGGTAACTAAGCATTGTTACCTCCTCTGGTGGTTTTTCATGTATACTACTCCCAGCTTGGTTAGTTGTCTGTTCACCGCCAATCATATTACTACTTGCCCCCTCTGGGATTGCAAGGTGCATAGTTTCCACTTCAGTATTTGGTTGCACGTCAGTGGAACATTTCTGCCGACGTTCTTGCTCATACTCACGATGTTTTTCCATCTTACGCTCAAAATCGGGAGGAGTTGTTTCCGTGGTTTGTGCCATGACATCAACAGATTTTGACAAGGCAAGTTCCACATCCTTCATTTCTGAGGAAGTATCGGTGCTTTCTTCTGAAAGTAATCTCAAGAACTGTGACAACATGAGCAGTAAGCTATTAAGATAAAATGAGACCTGAAACAAAGTAAAGAACAGCTGCATGGGGGCTGAGGTGTATGGAAAAGAGCTTCAGACATCAGTTGCACTTATTGAAATGACAGAATTGTCTTCTATGAAGGAGACCCAAGGAAAGTATTTTAAGCTCTACTTCTCTAGGGAAGCAACCTTTTCAGTCTCTACTATAAAAGATACATGGAATTGGATACATATGAAAGATCAGGAACAAGAGCATGAAAGGGTGTAACAGCAACATAATTGAAGAATGGAATCTCAAAATCTGTGGTTTTGCAACCACATTGGGCTTTAAAGTTAAAAATAAGGGCAGAAAGAAAAACCCATCATAACCAGGGATTACTTTAGCAGTCCTCCCCACATCACATAACATGTCTAACTGGACGACTGCCCACATATAGGGATAAAAGTTGGTCCTTTGTCAAACTGGACGACTGCCCACATAACCAGGGGATAAAAGTTGGTCCTTTGTCAACTTAATCACCCTGCAACAATAAACTATACTAGGAAGTAGAGACTGAATTAGAAGTCATCTCTAAGCTTTGACATCAATCATGTGTAGGCAAAATCTGCGACTGTTCAGGGGGTATTCCTCACCCCTGCCCCAGCGGGGGGCATCGTTTGTAGTCTTCCAATTATTGTACTTGAGTGCCAAACTAATGTAATATTAACCAACTTCGAACTCCTATATTTCCCAAAGTGATCAACCAATACTAAGGTACATAGACACCAGCAACTAGACTTAGCAACCAAGGCAGCATGCCACTCCATGTTTGCACGTATGAAAGCTTCTGAATTGCATGTTTGAGATACCTCTTCCAACTACCGTTTTGTCGTACAAGAGAACAGGAAAACAGCGAAAAACGTAGGTACTCTTTCTCAGTTTTTCACTTTAAGTGCTCGTTAGATAGACAGAAAACCTTACCGCTCCAATATGATGTGTGGCAGGAGAAGACCCAGCAGTTTCTTCAAGCCCAGTCCACGCATTCTTATCTATCTCAAGGAACCTGATCGTGACAATTTTGATAAATAACTTTGACCACCACCCCAAAAGAAGAGCACTTGAAAATTTATTTAAGAATATAATTCTCACAGTAAATGTCAGATCTTCCAGGAAAAGTAAAGTAACCTACTGTGACGAATAGCTCTATTAGAGAAGGTGAAGATTCCAATGTTCTTCGGTCCACAACTGTGAACACCTAGGCACTATTCAGTAGTCAAGAGAGGAAAGGGATGGAAGGACAGTACAAACACTTGTACACTTACATTTGTGGAGGCCCAAACATTGTACATTGCAGTTTTTAGTCTGTGTGGGTGATTGTGCAATTTGGGCACTTATTCTTAATTTTCTCTGTAGACAGTTTTTCAAAACAACTTGTCCTCCAAAAATTACAAGAATCTTACTTTTTCACTTATTTCAACATGTAACTAAACAATTATATACTAACTTTATTATGGGATTCTTTGCCAAATGACATAAAAAATTGCTCCAGTTTCCTTTACTGTGATCACATTTCCAGTACTAACTTCCCTCCAAAAAATCCTTGACAACTGAATGTGGCCCAATTTCATTTGTCTACCCCTTCCGGAGATTTTCTCAACACCAAACTAGTCACCTGTTAGCAATAATCAGGGCCAACTCTGAAATTTCGGGGCCAAAGTGAACTTTTCAAATGGTGCCCATATGTAATTTACAGTTCAAAATTTCAGAAGAATAAAATCAAATTTTATGAGTAATATTATAAATATTCAAAAGTATATGTACAAAAAACTTGATCATCATTCCATTATTTCAAAAGTACAACTCGATTGTCACTCTTCTCGTGCAGTTTTAGCAACAACAATAGTAGTTTTAGCTCGCATAATCAAATTTATCCTTATCAACGGGGAAAAAAATCAAGTTTATCCTCCACATCACATTCATTAGATAACATAGCTAGTCCATCCAACTAATTCTTTGTATAGAGAATATAACAGCATAAGAAATTTAGAGGCCCAAAAATCAGATAAAACGCGGGGGCTGCATCCTCAGCTAATGCTCAAAGCAGCAATTCAGACAAGGGTGCCTTCCTTCAGTAACAAGTAACTAATAAGGAAACTCCTCGGATAAACCAATCAGCCAATGTAAATATACGTACATGAGTTTCTTTATTACGACTCAGAGTGTTCATAGGCGCACGCACCTCGACTAATTCCTGGATATGTATACACGCACATGAATTTTCATGTATATAAATGGAAATTATTAAGTGGTTACCGGAATATAGGGCGGAGGAGTCCGGAAGAATCGTGGACCCAGAGCTGTGGGTCCTCGGCGACTGAATCGCTACTGCTGCCGCTGCTGATGCGATCGGCGGTGGGATCCTCGTCGGCAGAAGGGGCGGAGGAGCCCAACGGGTGGGTCTGGTGGATCTGGGCCTGGCGTAGGGCCAACCCGAACAGGGCTCCGGCCGCGTACCTCTGAGTCGGCGATAACATTGACGACGACGACGACGACATCGCAGCGAGTCGTGGCGGTGACTCAGGAACGAGTTGTTAGCTTAATTATATATATTCAGGGAGAATTGGGAATGGCGATTGGAGATTGGTTGAATTTGCGATATGGGTTTGGCATCTTTGGTTTGGGAGAGAAGCTTAGAATTGATCAGGTCTACACTTCAATAAGTATATTCTACTATTTGAAGTAGTTATTATAAACGGCCAAGAGAAAGCCCTGCTGTCCTTAGGCATGAGTGTTGATCTCGTCTGGCCTATTCATGTTTAAGCAATGGACGGCATAGATTTTATTTTGACCGAACAAATCTCAGACATTCAGCCGAGGTAATATCTGAACCGAGCATGAACGGTTCGGATGGAACCAACACCTATGCTAAGAGACGGCAGGGCCTCGGGTCCGTTTCGGATATTGCATTTTCTTGTAGGAATTTTAAGTAATTAGTAAAAAAAAGTCTACAAAAGTAGTCAGGGTTTTATCGTGTTTTTAGAAGAAAATTTTGAACATTATTTTTTCTAAAATATACCGGAAACGAGTCTCAGCGCTATTTTGGCTACATTATTTTGGTTACATGCCTTATGGAATTTCAAGAATTAGATTTTAACTTTTTTTTGGTACGTCCGAAATTCCTAGAATTAGATTTGTAAAACACTACTAATTGAAAGTCGTAAAAATAAAAAAAAAAAATTAAAAAAAAGGAAAAAAGAGCTGTCAGACTATGCATCATGTTAGAGCAGATTTTCTTTTTTTAGAAACTCAAAATATCTTTTACTACTAATATTCTTCCTCAAAAAAACACTGAAGGAACGAGTCTCGAAAGCTTTGAACTAACCAGGTTTCTGCAAACATGTCGTCGGAAAAAAATAGATTTTCCAACGCAATCATACAAAATGTCTCTACGATAAAAAAGACAAAAAGAAAAAGAAATGACTCCTCTTATAAAATACTAGTGAATGTCGGTGCCTGAAGGCACGGCTCTAACATTCAACACACAAATTAAAATTGAACAACAAATTTAACCAACTAAGATGCATAGAACAAACGCAAACGCATAAATCTTGATCAAATAAAAAAACACAGACGTACCAATAGTTTGAGTAATGTGTTATCTATCTAAATTATATTCAGACCTGTGTGACACATTTATTGTTTTATCTATCTAAATAGTATATAAGTAAGAAACCGTAGTTTATAAGGTTTACCCATATATTCGCTCACCTTTTGGTTGGCCAGCTTCTCTATTTTGCTCTTCCATCGGTACTTGAGCATCCACATGCATCTCAACTCTTTCACCCACTGGAATCATATTAATATCATTCTCATGTTTTATCATTATTACACAATGCATACCATTTTTTAATGTACATTACTGTCTTGGTTGGTGTGCGTTAGGCTTTCTTGGCATGGAGTAACTGATTTAGGGCATGGAGTGTAGACTTTTAATGTTCTTAGCTTTTATTTAATTTTCTACTATATATTTTCCTCTTTATTTTGGGAAAATATTTAAGTATATGTGGAAGAGGCCGTTGGAAAGCAAAAATATTATGAATTCAACATGCCATGTGGGTGGGAAATGGAGAAGAATTTGTTGAACTCCTAAAAAGGGAAAATAAATAAAACTGGTGAGAAAAGCATAGAGAGAAATTACAGTAGTAGTATGTGATAGTTGAATTTCACTCTCATTTTAATGAAATGTGACACAGAAATTTTTTGGCGCCGAGCAGGTACTACGTGACTGTACCCGTTGACAATCTCACTAGTCCAAACGTGTTTTGGACTTTCCTCACTTGACCATTCTCTCTTCTTTTTCTTTCTCTAAAATCGAACCATCAAAAATACCTTTAAACGGTTGGGATTGCCGATGGAATACCACGTGTGTTACCTTGCATGGCACCCAAAAAAACTTCTCCATTTGACAATACCATGAATTGTGGTTACTGATATGGGGGACTATGGACCACCCAATCTTGATATTTTCAAACGTACCATAGGTGGGATATGTGTGAAGGAAGCAAAGCCCTTTTATCTGCTTTTGCATTCTTTGGTGAGTTAAGGAGATGTGCAACTTTTTAGGGAAAAAAGAAGGTTCACCCTTCAAAATGAATCAATATCCTCACAACAATTCGAAGGTTTGCTCGTCTAGGACAACAATATCCTCACCCTAATATCCTCACAACAATATCCTCACCCTAATTTTTTTTTTTTTTGATCCGCATCCTCACCCTAATTGTAACTTCAACTCGCCAAGAGGCCTTAAAGAAGGAGCCATTTTCATTGTTACTATTCCGGCCGTTAAAATAATTAGGTTTGCTCGTCTAGGACTCGATCTTGGTATCAGCCCATCACGATCAAAATCGAATTGTGAACCTATTAGTCAAGCAGATTTAATGAAGCAGCTACTAGAATCATAGACAATGGGCCATAAACTAGAGAGTCTTGACCAATTTGGAAGATCATTTAATGTAGTTGAAATCCCTCACAATAATGAAGCTTATCCTCCATTGTTTCACTGGCCAAACTTGATCCCTGTTATTTTGATTTGCCACAACATAAAGGGTGCACTTAGGTGCCAAAAATAAGAAGGTAATTATTAACAATACTGACTTTTGCCGATAAGAAAAAAATCTATTATCTTAACTCCGAAATTGATGTTTATAGGACACGTATGCTCGTAATAAAGAGGACAAATAAAAAGAATCTACTTTTTCTCAATCTTTCTCGTTTGCTCCTTCGGAACCAAGATTGAAAAAATCGATTATTCAATTCTCACCAGATCAATGTTTGGACAATACGTTAACAAAACACTAGATTGACATTTCACCTCCTAACCACAACTCATCCACTATTCTTGGTGTCAATAAGGCAGTTTGTGGACTACAAAATCTACCAATGCGATTGTAACAGTCTCTCATAGTGTTTAAGGCTGGTTGATAACTTCTAAATCTCTCTCCTGATTTTCACGTCAACCGCAGTTAAAGTTCACAACATATTTCAATACGACACAATCTAATCCCACGATCAAACATGGTTATAAACTAATCCTCGTGAATTATGTATATCCAACAAAAACAAGCTGGATGACACCAAAATAGTTCAATCTCAAAGAGCCCAAATACACAATAATCATGTTACACTACTAGACATATTGATGCATTTTTTATAGGTTTGGCCCACATCTAATCCTAGGATATTCCACATTTATTTAGTTTTGAGACTCTTGCTTTATAAGGTGAGGTTGGAGATAACTTTTGGGTATACATGCATTATATAAGCTCTCTTTTCAAAAGTTAGTTAGTTAGGTGCACCTACAATCCATTATGGTCAATAAGTATATATTTTCGTTTTGCTCTAGAATTACAATAAAAACAACATAAATTGGCATATTTCTCATACCAATGTGCTGCAAATTCCTATGAACTCAATAGTGACAAGGGTCATTTTATAATTTATCTGGTCTCCTATGTAAAACCTTTTACTATGCGAGAGGAAGATTGCAATTTGGACTCATGGGGCATGCTGTTCCTTCGAGGGGCATGCATCACCGTGCTGCTCCGTCAAGTGAGCCCCGCTCCGGTCTCAAACTTTTGGTTTGTGCAGTTATGTAAATATTGGTGTAATTAACTTTCGGCTTCTGCACTTAGATAAAGTTTGTGAGCAAATGGAAGTATAAATTAATTGCACATGAAGGCTAAAAATGTCATTTCAGTGGGCCAAACACTTTAAGAAGAAAATGAAA
Organism: Vaccinium myrtillus; assembly: GCA_016920895.1. Taxonomy (NCBI): domain Eukaryota; kingdom Viridiplantae; phylum Streptophyta; class Magnoliopsida; order Ericales; family Ericaceae; genus Vaccinium; species Vaccinium myrtillus. The sequence continues at coordinate 25,085,232 of CM029275.1, read as the reverse complement.
TTGTTTCATAGGATTAAGGGCCTGTTTGGAAGCAGCAATGTAAAGGGGGATTATGATATCCCCTCCTAATACGTGGACCCGTGCATATGGCGTAGTTTGGGAAGTCCAAAACTAGGGTGGATATCTTTACACGGCCTCTTCCATAATCCCCCCTAATACCCCCCTAAGGGGGGCTTACACATGGCTAGGGTGGGAGCCGGCCATGTGGAATCCCCCCTTATAATACCCCATCTTTCTTCCATTCAACTACAGAACAACATTATCCCCCCTATTTTATACCTCATTCAAACAAAGTATTATTTAATTCTCCCGTCACATCAATGCGGACCCACCCTTCTTACATAATACCTCCTACTATCCAATTCCCCCTTCTTACATAATACCTCCAAACCTAATACCTCATCCAAATGAGCCCTAAAGTAGTTTGGTCATTTAGAGAGAACCTTTCTCATGATGGCTCGTGCTTTACACATGGCTTCCAATGGCTCTAGTTTAGGCATGGTTAGCCCTTTGCCTTCACTAAGATCAACAGGCTCCTCACTTACCCTCTCCCATTCAAAACACTGGATCAATGAACCCAAGACCAGACCCACAACACGTTGGGCCAGGCTTGACCCGGGACAGGCCCTCCGTCCCATCCCGAATGGCATTAACTTGTGTCCTTCCACTTCACCATCTTTAAACCTCTCAGGATTGAAGCTTGTGGGGTCATCCCAAAGCTCAGGATCCCTATGAATGGCCCATGCATTGACCAACAATATCGTGCCACGTGGCACATCGAATCCTCCGATTGTACAATCACTAGATGGCATGTGCGGTACTAAGAGTGGTGCGGCCGGAAACAATCGAAGAGTTTCCAAGATGATGGCTTGGAGGTAATTTAGTTTTGAGAGGTCTGATTCGTCAACCAAGCGATCTTGCCCCACATAAGCATCTAACTCGGCTCTAGCTTTCTTTAACACCTCTGGGTGGTTAACTAATAAAGCCATTGCCCATTCCATTGTCACCGCTGAAGTATCGGTACCTGCAAGTATCAGGACCTAGACAAAACAAATAAACAAGTTCGGGATCAGGGCTTAGTCAAAACAAATAAGCAAGTTTGGGATTTACTTCACTTTAAGGAAATACGAAAAGAATATAAACATTGCAAATCATCTAACTTTTGGTTAAAGGTACAAAGTGGAATACGAGCTAGGGGTAAAATGTCTAATATCAATGACATGCTGCCAAGAGGCCAGAGGCCCAATGGCATCAAGAGCTACGTTCTACGGTGCTATGAGAAATGAGGCCAGGAGTTCAACTCCTTTTTTTAATGTGATAATCTAATTATTCTCACGATACTAACTTTTGCCGATTAAAAAAAAATCAATTATAAGCTATTGATAGCCATGAGCTGGAAATTTTCCACGTAAACTTGATGAAAGCATTATGAACAATATACTCAAATTCTTGCCATTAGTTTGAACTTCAAAAGTTTGGTTCTCGTAGAAACATCTGCACAGGCACATGCACACAAAAATGTTAAATTTCTGTCATTCATAAATTGGTGGTGGTTGTCGTTAAAATTATTTTAATTTGGAGTGCATCTGCTTGAGATTTCATTAAAAATTTGATCTTTAATTAATTTTCTTTTCTTTTCCAAATAAAAAATAAAAAAATCAATACATTGTTCTCGAGAGTTGACTCCCCTTAGGGTTGCAAATGAACCGAGCTGAGCTTCGTAATGTCGAGCTCGAACTCGGCTCGTTTGTAAACAAGCTGAGCCTGGCTATTTTATTTAACGAGCCTCTTTAAACGGCGAGCCTATACAACAAAACCGAGCTTTTGTGAGTTGAGCCAAACTTTTGAGTGTTGAGCTCAGCTCGTTTAGTAAATGAGCCTAAAACTCGAGCTTGACTTGAATACTAAACAAGCCAGCAAAATTGGTTGTATTGGATTGTTTATCGTTTGTGAACTTTTTAATCATCTGGTCATAATTTTTACCTTCTAGATTTTTCTCAGTCAAGATTTCACTGCCAAGGATTGTACTAACTTCCAAAATTTTCTCGTCAAAATCAGTACGTAATTCTACAAAATTTGGAATATGAAAATTCCTCTAATGCCTCGTGGACGATGAGGAAACTCTTGAAGGTTAGAAATGAGGTGCAGCCTTGGATGACATACAAGGTTGGGAATATAATAGGGATAATACATTTTTGTGGCTTGGTAACTGGCACCCATTTGGACCCTGTATAGCCAGACACATGGAGAACATGTTGTGGACAACTTGAGAAGCTAGGTCTCTTTTTACTAAGGTCAGTTCTATCGTTCAAGGGCATGGATGGTCTTAGCCTAGACAAAGGAACTATTATCAGCTGTTCTTGATGTCTATGAGAGCAAGATGGCACAATGGGAGGTTAAGGAATCAAACCCCGAGACTTTCTCCTTGTTGTTAACTGTAGGGTGGTCGAAGATTAGTAGAATGTGTTGAAGGCAATAAGGGCTATAAAGGAGAAAGCGGACTCCCTTCACGAGCTGTAAGTCATAATGGAAATTATGCAAGGTACTCCTCTCTGGAGTACCTTCCTGATCCTTACTCCTCTGATTCAGTGTTATGGAATAATGGAACCTCACAGCTAGTAAGGTCAGCTTGGCAGGCCTTTAGGGCTTCTTAACTTGTTTTCCCTTGATTCAGGGTTATCTGGTTCAAACATCATGTTCCATTTATTCAGTGGTTAGCTGCTTTGGGGAGGCAATCCACCAAAGACAGACTCACTTCTTGGGCTATGCAGGTGGACTCTCTCTCAGTGTACTCTTTGCCTTAGGGAAGATGAATCTCATAACCATTTATTCTTCTCCTGTTATTTTGCTCAGCAAGTATGCAGTTCAAATCTGTTGTATAATGGGATTAGTAATGGTTTAGTAGCTTAGTTGCACGAAGCGGGGAGCGTGGGAATACAAAAGCTCCCAAGGTTGAGAATTGAGAGCATGAGAGGAGCGTGTACATATATTTTGAAAATAACTTGGCATAAAGTATTCACTTTAAAAGTACAATCTTTTGAGGAAGTAAAAATATGGGCCAAGTCCTTCATAAATGAGCTAGTACTACAATATAGTATGATTTTTTTTTTTCAAGATATCATGACTTGAGCTAGATATATGAGTTCATCAAAAACCAATTAATAAAATCAAGTGATAAATCCATTTTTTCCTATACAAAGATCATACAAAAGCTCTCATCATTGTAAGGAGCGAGCTCTCATCTCAGTGGGAGCAGACTCCCGTCAAACTCCTTAGTTGGGAACGCAAAAGTGGGCTCCCAAGGTGGGAGCGGCACCACTTTAGGAGCTCCCTACAACTAATCAAAGAGGGGGGTTTTGGCTTGGACTAAACAGCGTAGATATGAGTTCTTGGCCGTTCAAAAAAAATAGATATGAGTTCTTGGTTAAGATGATAATTTACCCCCAAAAAAACAAAGAGTCAACCCTAACCTAACTAATGAGAGAGAAACAATATTTAGAGAGAGAAAAACAGAGCGAGGGAGGAGAGGCACTAACCAATATAAGCCCTCTAATAATCTCATCAGTATAATATTCCGGCTGCGATTCTTGCAGGGAAAGCAAATGATCAATCATGGAATCGTTACCCCTATCGCGCCGATGCTCGTCGATCAGATGTCGGAAAAACGCATCCAGCCTCCCGTGAATCCTCTTCAGGTTCTTCTCGTAACCTCCGAAGTCAACCCACCGCAAAACCGGCACGAAGTCGCCCGGATTCGCCGCGTCGGACAACTCGAACGCCTCTCGCACTAGACCCCGAAACTCCCCTGCCTCCTCGGAACACCGCTTCCTGGCGATCATTCTCATGATCACTTTGAAGCTCAGCTCCGAAAACTTTGACTTCAACTCGACTCTCGAGAAGTTAACGGACGAGTTTCTGCACAGGTCGAGAAGTAGGAGCTCGACTTGGGCTTGGCGAATGGGTGAGGAATTGTTGAGTCTACTCGCGGAGAAGATCTCGAGGGACATGAAGCGGCGGAGGTTGCGCCAGTGGTCGCCGTAGGGGGCGGTGGCGATGCCGGTGTCGTTGTAGCTGAAGTACTTGCCGCTGCGGAACTTGGGGCGGTTGGCCAGGACGACGTCGTTTCTCGTGAAGCATTCCTCCACGAGGGGAGGGGAGGACACGACCACGACGGGGCGGGAGCCAAACCGGAGGGAGAAGACCGGGCCGAGAGCTTGGGAGAGGCGGTGGAGGGTGCGGTGGAGAGGCGGTTTGAGGAGGTGGAGGTGGCCTATGATGGGAAGAGACGGTGGGGTTGGTGGGAGGTTGCGGTGGGGATTTGGTTTTGACGAGAGGTAGTAGTAGAGTGCAGTAATACTTAGAAAGAGAGCAGCAGCGCATGATAATGATTGAAAACTTGGTTCCATTTTGGTATGCTAAGTTCATGAGACAAATGGAATCATTCATGTGGATTTATAAATGAACTTGCAGGGTGGTGATGTTTAGTGAAATTTTTCGACGCCGGGTGGGTATCACGTGACGGTGCCCACGTGGTGCCCGAACAATCCATCCAGACAATCCTTTTGGAATTGGAACCACCCCCTTTTAAAATAATAACACTCACTTTCTTTTTCAACAAAAATGAAACCATTCTTTTTGAACAACAAATGGCGATTAATCAAGTCCGACAACGAGTTTTTCAACAAGCCTTACAAGTCACATGGTGTCCGAGCAACTCATCTGGGCAATTTAAAAGCGTACATAGCATTCATCTTTAATTATTGTCGAAGAGAGAGCAATTCCATCCGATTCAAACATTAAAAAGGTGCTTAATTAATGAATGTGACCTCTTGTTGGTGTTGGACCATTGATTTAGGGATGAAAAAGACAAAACAGATTTTTGTGCATAGGAATGTTCAAAACAGAAAACACTACCTACACTAGGAAGGAAAATAGAAAAAGGGAGCGCCCACCGTGGGGCTCGAACCCACGACCACAAGGTTAAGAGCCTTGCGCTCTACCAACTGAGCTAGACGGGCTTCCAGCATGTGCTTTGGAATTACTTAATTTATACTTTAAACCTTAAATTAACATGCATTCTTCTATTTTAAAATCTTCAATTTGAGGTCCAATTTCTATCCAAACAATATATCCGAGTGACTTGAAATCTTGAAAATTACATAAAGAGTACCAAGTAACCATATGAATTGACAAGCGCAATATAGGTTAAGGAGGTTAAATAGATGCATTTAAGCACCTATCACACCCTCAATTTACACTTTGCTAGTCCTGAACAAATACAATTAATGAAAACAAATTAAAATGAATTATTCTTTTAAACCCTTGGGCGGCCCCAATAGGACGAGTGAAGTCTCATGAGGATTTTCAGTAGTGATCACCCACAAAACACTATGATCAAACTTATTGACTCAACAACAAAAACAACAATAACATGCTACCACACTAAGAAATTTATTCGGTAACCGCATTTCCCATATCACAGATCTTCTTTGGTGTCGTAGAAGAAGTTGTAGCTGTTGATGCCAGTGTAAACGCCATCATCCTTGTGGTAGACAACTTGCTCGCCGCTCATAAGCGTGTCGACCTGAGTATAATTAAATGGAACGTCGCATGAACCCTGTGTCGCTAGGACACTTACTGTGACCTTCTTCATTGGCGGCACGGTGATCGTGTACTGGATCTCCACTTCGGTCTCTGTTGTCACAGTTCCGCCCCACTGGTATTCTGAGGTAAACTCAGTCGAAATTTCTATCTCTCCTTCTGCGATGCGTGGAATGCCCGTTGTTATAGTTGTTGTCACGCCTAACTTCAAAGAAACGCTGGCATTCCAAGTACTGCTCTTAATATCTCTACGCAAGAGTCTCAGTGTTGAAGTGTTGGGTTCTGTTGTATCGTTAGTGGCAGATTCAGTTACCATTGTAATGATGTTCTGGTTGTAGATTCTCGTATCCAAGAGGCGAAAATTGACAAAGTCGATTTTCCTTGAGATAACAAGCTCTTCAACCACCAAGCGTGCCTCTTGGGAAATCGTGGTTACTGCAGCATTGAGACAATTCGTCTTGCCCTCGGTGGTGAGCCTCTTGCAGAAATTGGCATTACCCAAATTGCGGAGAGCTATGACGTTGTCGCCAACTTTTACAGCGGAGAACAACGTGTCCGAGTTGTCAGTGGTGGTGTCATCTGAGTCAGCCCAGATCCAATTAGGACTGCGCCTCCAGAATTTGCCAAAGAAATTGTTCTTGATGCGGATGCTTCCATCTTTAGTGATGAACACCTCGTTCCCAACCGTCGGATCTCCATGGTCACTGGACGCGAACTGCAGATACGGGTGTCTCTCGATCGTGCGGGCGCTGAGGTATCGGTCGTTGTCCGCCTTGAGCGCGATGTGTTTGGGCAATATCAACAGCGATGCCCAATCGCCGACACCGAAAACATGAAGCCCAACAGAAGTAACAGATGTTGAGTTTGCTCTTAGGCAGGAACGTTTTGCGGCACTTAAGAATGAAACGGTTAAAAAGCGCCCTAGCTGAACGTGGCGAAATTGAAAAGTACCATCAGCTACCCGAATAGGCTCGAACAAGGTACAAGACCATTCGGATTGGTCTTCGTTAGGTTCATCAGCCGCTGCAAGAATGAAGTAGGGAGTTGTTGATCTAGCTGCTCTCCAGTATTTGTTATTGTAACAGCTTCTTATGTGAACAAATGCATTGGTATCGTTCTTTGCCCTCTCAATTTCGAACTTTGCATATGGGCTCACGATCTCCTCTCCAGTGGCTTGGAGATACTGATGTAACTCCCCATCCTCGTGTACGTAGCGCAAGTAGGTTTTTTCGGAAAATGATGATTGGATCGTCACAAACCTTGGCAATGCCAACGCCATTTTCTCTCCTACCCTCTCTTCTAGCTAGCTAGTTGATTGATTAGCTATTGATATGATTTCTCTCTCTCTCTCTCTCTCTCTCTCTCTCTCTCTCTTGCTTCTTGTGCTTTTCCCTCAATCATATATGTATCAATTTATAGTAATGGAACCCAATTGAAAGTACAGGAATGCTAGTAGTGGAGCTAAGAAGTTAACTCTTTCACTCACGGACGGTCAGTACCTATTGTCCTCATTTCATCCCCAAGTGAAAATCGTGTTACAGTAAATCACGTGCAAGTTGTAATAGGAGAGTATCTTTCTAGGGGGAGTGGTCACTATCTTTCTAGGCGGGAGAGAGAGAGAGAGAGAGACCTGTGGTTTACTATATATCACCGACCTCTTATCCTCTTTCCTACTCATCTATATCACCGACCTCTTATCCTCTTATCCTCTTTCCTACTCATCTATATCACCGACCTCTTATCCTCTTTCCTACCCGTGAAAAAAACGTGTACTGTAGGTACACAACGGTCAAAAGATGCTCCTTCCGTTATATAATGTTTGTCCGGTCTACAAAATAATGATGCAAAAATTATACAATTTTTGCAAGAAAAATTCGAATTTCTTTCAACAATTCACTAGATATCGATGGGTTCTTTAATTTTATGAAAAAAAAATTGAATTTTTCTTGAAAGAAATACATTATTTTGGAGTTCTCGTTTTGCGGACCGGACAAACATTTTGGGACAGAGGGAGAAATCAAGAACACAAAACATAAATGCATCACAATAGTGGTTTTCTAATAATTTGTTGAGTACATTCACGTTCACACCAATTTTTACTCCGTGACGAATAAGAAAATAAGAGTACAAGTTACATCGGCTCCCAAGGTTCTAAATAATGCATCGATTATTTTTACTCCGTGACGAATAAGAAAAGAATACAAGTTACATTCACGTTCCCGCCTACCGCGGAAAGACAAGGGATCCACTGCCTTTGTCTCTTCTGTCCTCCTGCTCCTTCCTTCACTCCTCTTAATCACTCCTCCTTTCCCTTCACCAATCATCAACCAATCGCACATCTCCAGCTCATACGTATTTACACGTAAGCCCCCCCCCCAACTAGAACATGAATCTACGACCCTCTCTCTCTCCTCTCACCCTACCACTTACTCTCCTCTTTCTCTCTCCAAATCCGAGCTATCCAAATCGAAAATGGACAGCTCGGATGCGCGTCACATGCTATCACTCGGCACAGAAAAATTCGTTGGTGTTTACTTGTAAATGCTTTCTGCATGTGCTTTGGAAATCAAATGATGAAGAGTAGAGAACTTTTCATCGAGGCATGCTCTTCACGGTGTGTAAGGTTGCCAATATTTTTTCTTTTAACATGTGGTTGAGGAAACCAATATTAAAATGAAATTCAAAGTTTCTATTGCCCATCATAATTGTTGTTATGTTATTTAATTCTCAGATTCAAAAATGGGCTCTTTCAATCCACCTGCCATTATTTTCAAAGAAAACAAACTTATTGGATCAAACTATATTGATTGGAAAAGAAATTTGGATATTGTGTTAACTGCTGAGGGGCACAAATATGTGTTGTCTGATGACTGCCCTCTAAAACCTGATGAGAATGCCACAGAACAGGAAACAAAGCCTTATAAGGATTGAGTTAAGGCTGATGAGATGGCGCAGTGTTATATTCTGGCTTCTATGTCAAATATATTGCAACATCAACATCAGTCTATGGAAACTGCTTACGATATGATGTTGAACCTCAAAGAAATGTTTGGGGATCAAAATCGTGCAGCAAGATTAGTTGCTATGAAAGAATTGGTGAGCATAACCCATGTTGAAGGAACCCCAATTAGAGATCATGTTCTGAAGATGATGGCTCTTCTGAATGAACTAGAGATCCTTGGGGCTGAAATCGATACCGAAACCCAAATCAATTTCTTCCTTAACTCACTGCAGTCCGAGAGTTTTAAGAATTTTCGCCTCAACTATACTATGAACAGAATGCATTTATCTTTGGCGAAACTTCTTAAGGAACTCCAATTTTTTCTTCATTAATGCTGGGCATCCAAAAAAACTTACCCAAAAAGTACCCCGAAAAGGAAAATCAAAGGTTCAAATCATCTTTTGAGTGAATTTGGAATGTTTGCAAATGTTAATACATGACAACATTTTTTTTGTGTTCTGGAATCTATGGATGTTAACTAAATGTTAGTTAAGTCCCTAGAATATATATACACTAGCGCATATTCGTCCTCGAACATTCAGCATATGCAAATAATTACTGAACAACAAATTCAACTAAGTAAGATGCATAGAACAAACTCAAACGCATAAAACTTGACCAAATAAAAAAACACCATCCAAAACACCGATTAAAATAAAAAAACGATATACATTAACGAACATGCATGCCTCGAGGAGACATCTTAAAAAAAATATGAAACATGTCAAAGACCAAAAATCTTCAAGCATATTGATCATTTTGAGCTTCGAGACTTCTCGATCCCAATCCTTAAAAAAAAATGATATGTCAATAGAAATCCAGTTAGTATGCCAAGTCATTTATTTAAGGGATGATATATGAGAAACGCAGTTAGTACGCCAAGTCATTTGTTTAAGGGATGATATATGATAACAGAGAAAAACTAAATTATAATATTCTTGATAAACATGAGTTAATACCAACCAATCTCGTGTTATAAATTGGATGATAATTAGAAAAAATAAAGAACTTATATATAAATTGGATATATGTTGTGCCACGTTACGAAGAAAACAAACATACCAAAAAAAAGATTAAATTCATAACGGTGCTTTGATGAAGATCTATAAGAGTATCCACAATGTTATAATCAAAAGTAAAAAGTTTTTAAAGTTAACAATATTGGTGCAAAATATAGCTCACAATGCTATAAGCCTATAATCAAACTTAATTACCTTCTTAGAAATAATCAAATTTTGGACTTTGGATAACCAAAATTATCAACTTTTTGGCAATAATCAAATTTAATAGACCCTACATATTTTCAATCAAATACACCAATCATTACAAAAATGTTCTATCTGTCTCCCCTTTTCCTTTCTCTTTCTTTTCGAATAATATTTTCAAAAAAAAATATTTTACTAAAAAAATTACTATTATTTTTTAGAAAATAGTTTTTTTCCAAAAAAAAAAAAAGGTTTCAAAAACTATTTTCTGTTTCTAGTAAATAGTTTTTATTACTTTCAAAAAACTATTTTTAGTAAAACTATTTTCTACTGTTTACTGTTTTTAGTTTTTTGTAGTTTGAAAAGATAATGTGACAAGTTTTGGTTATCCAATTTTGATTATACCATTGTAGGCATCTACATTGCTAAACTTAGCAATATCTTAAATGAATAATTAAAAACTGATGTGGCAACTTTTGGTTATCAATTTTTGATTATAGCATTGTGATACCCTAACTAAGGGTTGCTAGTGACTAACTGATAATTGAACACACACATCAAAGTTGACTCATAAGAAAAAAATATCACACAAATAAGGAAAGAAATGATCCTTGGAAGACTGGTTCACTTGGCATTAGTATGGGGAAAAAAATTAATATTCACCTCAACTGAATATTAGGCCTGTAATCCACATTAAGCAAAAAACTAAGCTAATTCTAAGGAGGGACAGGTCCATGCCAAAAACCTATGACTTCAAGGAAGAAGCTGTCATATAAAAAATAACCCTCTGGCCAAGATTTCAATGAACCTATATAAATGACAGTCGGAAACGGAGCGAATAATGTCAACCAGATGTACCCTCTGGTTACCTCGATATACCCTTTGTCGAGTTCTAATAAAATTTTGTTGCTTATCAAAAAAAAAAAAAAGAAAACCCTCCAATCCAAAAAAAAAAAAATAGTAGTACCTCGAATTTAAGCTCGAAGCAAGAATTCTCTAAATATGTTTTCGCTGATCTTTCCTACAGTAAAATATTAGGAAGTAAGAAGATGGAAGAAAAAGCAACAAAGTTAGGATTAACGTATAAGACCAAAGGTCATCAATTTTTTTTTTTTTCTCACATTCATATCTTTTCTCTCAATTTTCGGCAAAAGAAACCCACTATGAGTAAAAATTGTTCAAGAAAAAAAATCAAACTTGTATGAGAACTACAAAAAAATATCAGAAAGTAAGAAAATGGTAGAAAAAATAACAAAGTTAGGATTAACGTAAAAGACCCAAGGTTGTGAAATTTTTTTTCTCTCAGATTTATATTTTTTCTCTCAATTTTCGGCAAAAGAAACCCAATATGAGTAAAAATTGTTCAAAAAAAATCAAAATTGCATGAGAACTACAAAAAAAATCCTTCGGTGTTTGAATCCCTTGCATGAGAACTGAAAAAAAAATCGTTCAAAAAACTCCCATTTTTCAGTAAAAGAAACCCAATATGAGTAAAAATCATTCAAGGAAAAAATCGAACTTGCATGAGAACTGAAAAAAATCCTTCAATGTTTGAATCCCTTGCAATTTTCTGACAAAGGTTATTTTATTTTTTGTGATTTGTTCCTTGCAATTTTTTGTGATTTCTCCCGCCTCTCTCTAAAAGTTGCATCTAGGGTTTCTGTTTGGGGGGGCGCGCCGCCGCCGGCCGCTCCCCCCCCCCCTCTCTCTCTATCTCTCTCTTCTCTCTCTCTCTCTCTCTCTCCTTCCTTTTTCCTTCATCTTTCCTCCATTTTCTTCGCCTCTCCCACCTTTCTTTTTTTCAGAAAATGATCGGCATGTAGTTTGTTGATGGTGGCGATGGAGGGATTTGGTGGCTGTGCTGTTGCGGCGGCGTTGTCGCGGTGAAGATGATGGCGGTGCGTGAAGGGGTGGTCGGATCTCCAATGGTTGATGCAGTGGTTGCTCGAGTGCCCGGATGGATCTTGGCAGCTTTTGTGTGTCCTCCGGTCGCGGAGATCTCATTTCTGATCGTGATTGCTGTGTATTTTCTGTTTGTCTGTGCAGCGGCTTTCGGTGGTGGTTTTCCCGAGCCCGGGTTTCTCCGTTCCTCCTGTCGTTCGTAGGCCGGTGCTCCCCGCCGGCCGCTACATCTGGGAGTGGCTGGCGTTGCTTAACGGCGAGGTGCTTGCTCCGGTGGTTTGTACGGCGGCGGTGGGGTGCGGCGGCTCTTGGGTTAGGGTTTGGTTAGGGCGGGCCGGCCCTTGGTTGGGCCGGATATGTGGTGTGGGCTTGTATTGTTTATTTGGGTTGCAGTTTGGGCTTTTTTTGGCTTATTATGCTTGTATCTGCTTAGACCCCTAGGGTGCTGGGCTTCGGCCTTTGAGGTGTTTTTGTCCAATTATTGGTTGGATTCCCCTTCCCTTTCCCCCGTTTTTAATAAATTTATTGCCGATCAAAAAAAAAAAAAATTATGTGATCACCCCTGGTGTCGCAGAAACAATTTTTCCTTACCGGTCTAGAGAGAGAAACAGTGAGAGAGGCAGAGGAGGCGGTGCCTATGGTGGAAAGGAAGATGGTGGATGGATCCCAGTGCTCAAGAATCACAGGCCGCAACGGAGTGACCAATCTGGTAAGGAGATGTACACGCTATTTGTGGATAACATTCCAGAGAGCAAGGATCTTCAGTGGCTATCAAAAACATTTAAGATGTTTGGTGTAGTCAAGGATACTTTTATTCCTAGGAAAAGAAGTAAATGCTCTGGGAATAAGTTTGGGTTTGTGAGATACGATTGTCAGGTTTCGGCAGGTATGGCAGTATCAAGAATGAATGGTGTTTGGGTGGATATATAATATGAGGTTGTTTGTTAAGGAGGCCTCCTTCGGTCAAGGCGAGGTCAGGTTGAAGCAAGAAATACCTCGTTTCCGTGTTGCTGGGAAACAGGGGAATACTCAGGGGGTTGAGCTCAACCCTAACCCAAGGGTAAGGATAAGATCTGAGAAGGGAGGCCCGTCGGTACTGTGGAGGGGTAGGAAAACAGAGAAGTCCTTTGCTCAGGTGTTGGGAGGTGAATCCTCCAAGTCAGGGGTATTAGAGAAGCAAAACTCAGTTCTGAAAATTCATCCGGTTGGGAACGGGTGGTTGGATATATAGAAGTGCAGTAGCACTTATGAGTAGAGTGGAATCTTTATTGACCTTAAAATCCAGTTTTAGCATGGAATGGGATAAGGTGGCTCAGTTCCGAGCTATGGGCGGAAGGTCGATCCTCATAACATTTCAGAGCAAGGAAGAGAGGGATGAACTTATCAAAGGCCCATGGATGAAGAGGTGGTTTTCCGAGGTAAAACCATGGCGAGGTGAACCGGCCAGCCTTGAAAGATTTGTGTGGCTTTGTTGTTCCGGTATTCCTCTCAATGTCTGGAATGTTCCTACTTTTCAACAGATTGGTGAGCTTCGGGGTAGCTTCATTAAGATTGATAATGATACTTTAAGGGATTTATCTTTTGCAAATGGGAAGGTTCTGATTGCTACAGAGGAATTCAATAAGATTGACAAATGGATTCAAATAGAGGTGCAAGGTTTGACTTATGATATTCATGTTAGAGAAGAGCTCTCTTGTGTGTTTTTTTTTTTTTTTTTTTTTTTGATCGGAGCTCTCTTGTGTTAGTCCTGATGACATAACATTATGGAACCCTCGGTGGCTGGCCATAACGCCCCTGTTTCAAAGGTGCTGTTGCAGAAGAAAGGTGATGCAAGACTAGACGAGGAAGATGAAGATGATGTGGACTGCCTCGGGTCAGGGTCATCCAATGGGCGAAACGGGGTAGGTGGGTGCCAACGGCTGGAACCTATAGCTAAGGTGACAGTCTTGCAAAGGAAGGATAAAAGGCATGATGGGGTTGGGGGCCCTAAGCTTGACAGTGAAGGGAGGCATTTAATGCTGGTCAAGAATGGAGAAGTTTCTCGGGGGAAGTCAGAGATTTTTGAATTTGAGGAATCTTTTGTGGAGGATTCGGTGGGCTTATCCCTATCTGAAGGTGCCAACTTGGGCCTGGGGGAAAAAGAGAATAATGTGCCAGAGGAAAATGGGCTATTGCAAAAAGAAGCGGCTGTTCCTTTATTAAACCTTTCAGCCCATGAGAGTGGGCCTGTGGGTCAGGAGAGCCCAAAGATCCAGTTACATAGGTGTCTTGATCAAGCCCAAGTGCAAGAAATAAGGCTTCTTGAATACCCTTGTATGCAGAGAAGTATTATTCCGTTAGAAGTGTTGGCGAGTGGTGCCGAACTGGGTATTCAGTATGCACCTGCAGATGAGCAATTTCTCAGAAGGATGATTGAAGTGGAAGCTGAGGAATGTGTTCGATCCCAGGCGAGGGATGGAGAGGCGTAGCTATTTTGACTGAGAGGAGGTGTGTTTTCAAAACTCTCTTTATTAATGCAGTTAATTTCTTGGAATATAAGGCGAATGGGAAGTTCGATAAAGAAAAGATTTCTGTTCAAGCTCCTCAAGAGGAGGAAGCCCGACATGGTTTTTATACAGGAAACTAAATTGGGCACAATTGATAGGGCAGTTATTCAGAATTTGTGGGGAGGTAGTAATTTTGAATTTGCTTGCTCTAGCTCAGTGGGAGCATCTGGGGGCCTTTTTTCCATCTGGAAAAATGATTTTTTCTGGGCTTCGAATATTACAATGCATAGGTCTTTTATTTTGTTACAGGGGATTTTGTTTAATAACTTTCCTTGTGTATTGGTGAATATCTATGCCCCAAATGTTGTAGTTGATCGCAGGGAGTTGTGGGAGGAGTTGATGTGGCTTAAAGCAAACAGTTGTGAACCGTGGTGTATAGGGGGGGATTTTAATGAAATCAAGTCGCCCAGTGAAAGAGTGGGGTGCGTAAGGGTGGATAGAGGTATGAGGGATTTTATTGAATTCTGTAACTCCATGGAACTCTGTGACCTCCCAATGATTGGTAGAAAATTCACTTGGACAAATTACCAAGATCAAGCAATTCATAGCCGTTTGGATAGGTTTCTTTGCTTTCTGGAGTGGACGATGAGATTCAAAATTCTTCAATGGGGTCTTCCTAGATTGATTTATGATCATTGCCCTGTCTTGATTTCGAATGATAATCGAGATTGGGGACCGAAACCGTTTAGATTTATGGATATATGGTTATCGAACCCCAGGTGTTTGAAGCTAGCTGAGGAACATGGAACAATGTACAGGTGGTAGGATGGGCTGGTTTTATTCTTCTCCAGAAATTGAGGGAGGTTAAAGCTAAGCTAAAAACTTGGAATAAGGAAGAGTTTGGGGATATTAATTGTGCTTTGCTTGAAATTGAATCTGAGCTTCATCAATTTGATATTGTAGTAGAGGACAGGCAACTCACGGCTAAGGAGAAAGCAGCAAAGTGTAAGTCTAAATCTGAATTTTGGCGGTTATCAAAACTTTCAGAATCTCTCTGGCGACAAAAATCTAGGGTGAATTGGTTGAAATTGGGTGACAAAATACCAGATTTTTCCAAGCAATAGCAAATAGCAGATTTAAAAGGAATATGGTAGGATCTATTTTGGTAAATGGAGAAATGCTGGAAGACCCTATGGCCATTAAGGACGCAGCAGTCAACTATTTTAGTAATAATTTCACAGAGGAGAGGGTATACAGAGCTGTTTTAGGGGGAGATTTTCCAAGAATCTTATCACAAGAGGCAGCTATCCAAATAGAGAAAGAGTTTGAGGAGGGCGAAATCTTGGCAGCTATGAAAGGGTGCAGTAGTAATAAGGCTCCAGGACCGGATGGTTTTAATTTTTCCTTTGTAAAGAAGAGTTGGGAGTTCATGAAATCTGTCATCTTGCAATTCTTCTCAGAATTTCACGCGAACGCAAAGTTAACTAAGTGTATTAATGCTACTTTTGTATCCTTTAATCCCTAAAGTTGAGTGTCCCACTTCTTTCAGAGAATTCCGGCCCATTAGTATGGTTGGTTGGATATACAAAATTCTGTCCAAAGTCTTAGCAATCAGAATGAGGAGCCATCTCTCATCGGTTATAGGAGAGGCTCAAGCTGCTTTTATCGGGGGTAAACAGATTTTAGATGGGGTCCTTGTGGCCACAGAGATTATCCATTGCTGGAAGAAAAAGGCTAGAGGGGGACTTCTTTTGAAGTTGGATTTCGAAAGGGCATACGACTATGTCAATTGGGGCTTTATGTTGGATATGCTTAAGGAAGTGGGCTTTGGTGCTAAATGGTGTGATTGGATCAAAGAATGCTGCTCTTCAGTCTCGATGTCTATTCTAATCAACGGGTCGCCGACAAGGGACTTTAATACTCATAAAGGCATTAGACAAGGGGATCCTATCTCTCCTTTCCTTTTTAATATTGTAGCAAAGGCTCACAATATCTTGTTGGAAAGTGTAGGTTCGGTTTGTGGTTACAGTCAATTAATTAACTTGGAGAGGCAAACAATAGCTAACAATTGAATCAGGAATAAGAGAGTGTGTAAAGGGGTAAAGGATTAAGCCAAATATACAGAAAGAGAAGGCAGCAACGTTCAGTCCATTCCCATTTGGATCATCATTGTCCTCGAATCACAGTCTTAGAAGAAAGATGTGCTCGCGAGCACTAGCAAGAACAGAGTCCTTGTTTCCAGAGCTCTGAGTCACCTTTCCTTTCTAAGTTTTCCGTGTTCCTTAGACGAATGAATCTCTCAATCTCTGTCTCTGGGATTTATGAATGAATGTCTCATATTTATAGGGATCCACACCCAATCATGGGGCTGCAGACATTTCCCCAATAACATGATGACACGTGCTCTCTCCGTATATTCGGGCGACGTGGGTGATGTCACTGGCCGTTAGGAAGCTTCCATTAGATCGTACCAGTGCATCGTTTTCCCTTCGTCGCGACCCTTAATCCCTTAAAGCCACCAAGCCACTTGTTTCTCCCCTATTCCCATTTGTGTTGGGTATGGTCGCGAGCCCTTTAGCTCGCGCCAAGACCTCTTTCGAGCTCTCATCATCGACTTCCCCATCCCCGCCTTTTGGTGAGTACGATCATGAGCTCGGTTCGCGTACTTGTGTGAGTGTTCGCTCTATCCCGTCGCGTTGGTCCTCTTCTCCGAGGTCCTCGCGAGGGGTGAACTTCTTCTTAGTAGCATTTCCCTTGTATAGGGCACCCCTTGCTTGGGTGTCTTTAGTTCTGCTATGTCCTCCCGCGAGGTCGTCTCCTCGCGGTGGGGCTCTTCCTCGATCCTCTGGTTTGGTTGGTGATGACGTGTCCGTTGAATCTTATCGAGCCACGTGGATAGCTATAATTGGTTGTTCAGCATTGCCTCGTCACCTTACGCGGCCCGACCTTTCCTACATATGCCCCTCGCGCGGCGTGATTCCGCGGCGCGTGGTCTCATCGCGCTCTATCGCGCGTGCGCGTCGGCGCAGATCCGTCGTTTTAGCATTCCCCTCCAAAAGATGGCGGTTTCCCAAACTTGAAGTTTTGTTGCGGGCCGATTGATTTCTGCTGGAGCCATTCCCGACCGTTGAGGGCGGGGGTATTTGGCCTATAAATACCCGTTGTGAGAGGGTTTAAAGTTTTCTTCACTTCTTTCCACACTCCTCTCGAGTTAATCTCAATGACTCTCAATCCTTCCTTGACTCTCAAGCCTTCCTTCTTCCTCCACTCTACGAAACCCTAGTTTCTTCATTCAAGTCACGTCATGACTCGATCACGAAAGAACGAGTCGATACCGAGGCTCTCGGCCAAGATCATTTGCCTCCTACTAGCGAATGGAGGAGGGCTCCGTTTTCGAGGCACGAAGGCGATGTTTTCTGGGCTAACGTTCAAAATTACGTTCCTCTCGGTGGTAACCCCAACACCCAGTACCTTACAATTTTTGATGAAGTTGACGCCTCAGAGGCGGATATGGTCGATCCGTCTTCTTTGGTGAGGCTAAGGATCGAGAGGGCGATTTCCCTTTCTCTCAAGTTCAGTACAAGGCCAAGCATTCAACCCCAAGGGATTGGGGTGATTGGGTGGCCACGATTCTTGATAATTCTGAGCACAGGAAAACCCTAGATGAAGTGGGTTTATTGAAGACCGTGCAGCTCTCGCGGTATCTCGTCGCGAGTCGTCCTCAACGCGATCTCGACTTCGCGGTGTCTCGCCGGAGCACAACCGGCCATACTTTTATCTTCCCTTTTGAGAGGTCGCCCAACTCTTCTTGATCTGAGAGATTCTCATGGCCCTTCCCACTCGCGGCGATTATCACTACGACCCGCCGCCCACCTTCCTTCGACGTTAAATCGGTAGTCGATTTCATAGAAGTGGATTTTAAGAAGGCGGGCGAGTTTGGTTCTCGCTACGACGCCCGGGAATCTACGATCCCCTCAAAAGCTAACAAGACGACTTGGGGTTCTGGCGGCGATTTTGGTTCCGTGATATTTCTACCGTCGAGGTGGATGGGAAGTTTGCCATGACAATGAGTTCTTATCACGGAGGTCCGCTATCTCTTGCGGTCTTCCTCGTTCGGCCTTCATCCCTCTTTCTATTCCCGACCTTCCACACGAGGGACCTCGTCGCGAGATGATTCCTCTCGCGGCCATCCTCGCGTCGGGAAAAGGCTTCCCTTGGGCCCCATGTTTCGGGCCATTTTTATCACCACTGGATGGATCGCTTTGTTCAAGATTTCGGCGTTCGATGGGGAGGTACGAGATCACTTCCATGATCCACATCCCCTTCCTCCGGCTTTCTTCTACGAATACTTTCCAAAGGTGCCCCCACTCCCCACGATCTTCCTCCTTTGAAGAGTGTTCGGGTGAGGAATTCTGCTGGAGACATTGTCCTCGATGGTAAAAACATGCCCGTCATTCGGACCGGCGAGAGACTACCAAGGATCATGAGGTGGAGCGGGACTCTGCGAGCCATCTATTCGAGGAGTGCGGCGAAGTAACTTCTTTCGACCCACGTCCCTATGAGAAAATTGTGGATGGTTCGATAGCCTCTGCTGTCTTCCTCGAGGACACCGTTGTGAAGTTTCAGAGTAGCAATATCCGATCACACAAGCTGAATTTCCTCGCATGGGTTACCCCCAGCTATCTCCCAACTTTATCTGCTGAGGGTCCCCTCATGGTGTTGTACAGAGCTGACAGGCTTCAGCTACAATTTGGGTACGACCAAGGCGTCCCTCGCGAGCCTCCTTCTCCGCCCCCGGACTTCGTCGCGGGGATCCGTCGATTCCTAAAGTCGTTCAATCGCGAGCTTTCCGCGAATTATGGGGGAGAGGATCATTCCCAGCTCCTTTCGCAAGGCTGTCTTCACCCCAGAAAACAGGGTATACTGGGCAAGGAACTTACAATCTTTCCAGAATTTTGTCCGGACCCCAGCGGTGGTGTCCTCCGCGGAACCCATCACGAAGAGGGATCTGACCCTGCGGTCCTTTAAGCCAGGGAAGGATCCTAATTGGCGAGGCCCCCAATCATGTTGGGTAAAGGGGACTGTGGTTCCCTTTGATGTGATCAATGCCATTCCTATCCAGAAGATCCGTCCTGCAGATCGCCTGACTGCTCCCACACCATCTCATACTACTACAAAGGACAAGAGGAAGGCTCGAACCCCTCCTCGGCTAGGGCCGACTCGAAGAGACCTGTGGTCGATGTTTGTCTTCTCTTCTCCCTCTTTTCTTCTAGCCCTTCGTGTTTCTTTGATCCGCTATTGTTTCTTATCTTTCGGGGTCCTCGCGGAAGGGTCGAACAATGAGAATCTCCCCTTTTCCTCGGAGCCTTTGTCCAGAAAAGCCGAGCCCATGGCCCCGATCGATCAAAGTGATTCTTCTAACCATTGAATACATGCTTTGCGTTTCACTTCTTTTTGTATACTAATGAGACTTGTGTGTTTCCTTCCAGGTAGAAGGCTCAATCGTCCAAAACTACATTGACGCCCGGCAATGACGTGCCTCTTGCGAGGCCCTTCTTCTCGCGATGCGGACAAACAAGCTACTCAGACGTTCCCCTTTGGGGGACCTTCGAAAGAGCCCGAGACGAAGGAAGGCTGCGTCGGGTTTATTTGAGGACAAAGTCAAGATGCCTTGCATGTTGATGAGTTCAATGCTATGGACATCGCGAGTGACATCGCGAAGGAGGTTGTGAAAGAGGTCGGGGTTCTAGTGGCCAACTAGAGACTCCCAAGGAAGTGGAGGGTCGAGAGGAGAAGGCCGCGACCACGAATAAGAGCTGCCCAAGAGATTGATTCGCGAAAGAGCTCTCCTAGGGTGATCTCTTCCTTCATGATCCCAGTCTGTCAAGGATGTTGCTCAAGGAGGAAGAAGAAGAAATTGGCGAAGAAGGCCGTCGCACCTTCCTCTTCCTCTTCGCATGAAAGAACTCCGTCGCCCCTTCGCGAAGAAGACGTAGTGGACATACCCTCCTCGACGGAGAAAAGCATTCCTGATCCCGATCCTGTTTTTTTGAGTCAAACGTCGCCGAAAGCTCGGATATGGATGATCTTCTTGAGGGTAGTGAAGGGAGTGAGGAAAGCGAAGACGTGTCTGAGGCTCCCAAGGTAAGTCCAGCAGTGATGTTTTTGCAGGAATTGGAGATATCGTACGTCTTCCTTCTTTTACCCCTTCTAAATTGCTAACATCAAGCCATCCTTCGACTCAGAGCCACTTCGCGAGAGTGAAGACCAGGGAGAGAAGCTACCGCACGAGAAAGTTTCAAACGATCTTTGATCGGGGGAAGAAACTACCGGAGGATCGGGAAATGGAAGCCAATCCCAAGCTCGAGAAGAGGCATCGGGCCCTGGACTTTCTAAACATTCCTTGTTCCCGATGCAGGCGTACCTGTTGGAGTGTCGGGCTCGCAATGTCCCTATCCTTCGCGTCATTCAGAGCATTTTCCCTTACGTTTGCAAATTTCTCTGCCGGCCGTCTCGTAGGTGGGTGGCTCACTCCTCGACGTTCTTGGCGGGATAGTATTATCCTTGCAAGAGACAAGTGTGAGGATTTTTACGAGGAGAAGTATGAGGACATGACCTCCTCGATTCGATATGGAAACGCGTTTGGCCTCGACCTCCGGTGGCTCCGCGATCGTCTAGAGCAAGTTCGTTCTACGAAGCTGCTATTTGCGAGCCTGTTCAAGATTCAGGCCAGTGAAGCTCAAATTGCTGAGGCAAAAGAGACGTATGAGAAATACAAGCAATTGCTCGCGGATGCCAAGGAGAAGGTCTCTGCCTTGAAAGAGGGTCACAAGCTGTTGCTCGAGGATCATAAAGCCCTGGAGGCCATTCCAAAGACCTCGCTGACTGATGCAGAGCCTGTTCTTCCATCTTCTGACTTGTTCTCTCAGAAATTTGTAAAGTAGCTAGGCCTTTTTTTTTTATTTGAAGTGCAAGCCTTTCCCTTGTAGGGGAAGCAAACTTTTGTATTTACAACATCAATGGTAATGGAATCTTTTTAGAACTCTGTCTATGACCTATTGCTGTTATTGTTTTGTATGGTCGCGCGGGGCAGCAAAGGGCAAATTTCCCTTGTGCACATCTTGTCTGCTTTGTGTTTCCCCTCTTATTCGCGGACCTGTTTCCTCTGAGGGCCTTGGCATTTGGTTACACTAGGGTTTCCCTTCGTGAGGTCTTGTTGCTTTCCAACTTTTGAAAGTTAGTGATTCCAAAGAATTTACTTTGGTTCCCAATCATTTGTGGGGATTCGGCCGTCGCGAGGGTCTTTATTCCAAAGGAAGAAATTTCCTTGGTCCCTTTTCGCAACATTTAGAGGCCTTGAGCGTAAGTGAGTACTTTGTCTTGTACTTTTTTCACCTCGCTAAGGGTGGAATTTCCCCCTGTGCTGACAACATTTGTGCCGCGAGGTCATCACTGTGGATGCCTGATTTGTTCTACCATTTTTCCTTTATCATATTCCCAGTATGCTCCAATGAATATCTTTTGAAATATCATTTATAGAACACATTTCCGAGATAAAAAAGGGGTAGTGATTCCAAAGAATTTACTTTGGTTCCCAATCATTTGTGGGGATTCGGCCGTCGCGAGGGTCTTTATTCCAAAGGAAGAAATTTCCTTGGTCCCTTTTCGCAACATTTAAAGGCCTTGAGCGTAAGTGAGTACTTTGTCTTGTACTTTTTTCACCTCGCGAAGGGTGGAATTTCCCCCTGTGCTGACAACATTTGTGCCGCGAGGTCATCACTGTGGATGCCTGATTTGTTCTACCATTTTCCTTTATCATATTCCCAGTATGCTCCAATGAATATCCTTTGAAATATCATTTATAGAACACATTTCCGAGATAAAAAGGGGTAGTGTTTTCATTCATAACTTCGATCCATATTTCTTTGCCTCAAGGGTAGGGGATCAATACCCAGGGCTACATTTGATTGCAAAGAAGTAAAGTCTTTTGAGAGAAATAAGCAGAAAATGACATAAGGTTGCAGAATGGACCTACTTTCATTAAAGCTAGCCCATATCATGGGTAATACTTCTTGATGTACTTCGCGTTGATGGGCCCTGTGAGGAATCCGTCGCTGACTCTCGCGAGCCTGTAGTGTCCACTTTCTGCAGCTTTAATCACCTTGTAGGGACCTTCCCATTTTGGTGTGAACTTTGGCAGCTTTAGGTTCTGCATGACCCCAGCAACTGACTTCCATACCGGGCTTCCCACCTTGAATTCTCTCGCGACCACACCTTTGTTGTAGTACTTGGCCGCTGATCGCCAATACTTTTCTTGATTTTCGGCCGCGATCTCCCTTCTTTCGTCTAACGCCTCGAGATCGGCCCTTCGCTCCCCTTGATTACTTCGGTGGGACGCGCGAGACGTGCGAAGGCACACTTATCTCTGCGGGCAACACTGCTCTCGCTCCATACACCAAATCAAGGGGCTCATTCGCGTAGACTTCCTCTTAGTTGTTCTATAAGCCCACAAAGCAATTGGGAGGTGCTCGGCCCGAGCTCCTCCTTTCTCATCCAGTGCTTGCTCGAATCCCGACAATGGACTTGTTGGTAGCCTCGGCCACCCATTTCCTTGAGGGTAATGGGGAGTCGAAGTCTTACAGGTGATGCCATGGGGACGCGAGCAACCTTTTTACTTGTTTATTGACAAATGGAGTGCCATTATCGAGAGGATAACCTTAGGGATTCCAAATGCAAATGATATTCTCTTTAATGAAGTTGGCCACCACGTCGCCCGTTGCACGCTTCAAAGGAAGCGCCTCTACCCATTTCGTGGTAATTTGTTGCCACGAGAATCCTTGGTTACCTCGCGAGGAGGGATGAATGGGACCAATCGGGTCCATTGCCCACGTATGAAAAGGGTAAGGTGCTCGAATATGGTGTAGCTCAACGAGGGAGCATTTACCTTGTCCCCATGCTTTTGGCGGGCGTGGCATCTCCTCACATGGCCCTTGCAATCCCCTTCCATTCTTGGCCAATAGTACCCGAGGTGGGTGATTTGCTCATATAGCTTTCTACCTCTGGATGTTCCATCTCATGTACCTTGTGCAAAACCTCTTTCGCTTCATTATTGGATAAACACTTGAGGGGAATATGGTCAAGGGTCCTTCAGATATAGTGATCATCTTTGACAAAGAATCTCTTCTCGCATCGTTGCACTTCTCGAATGCCGCCGCGATCCATGGGGAGGGCTCCTTCCTTCAAGTAATCAATGTATTTCGCCTCCAATCTGTTTCTTCGCTAGAGAATTTGCATTCATGCTCGATTTCGTGAAGTGAACAATCGGGACATTCCTTGAGCGGGGGTCGCGGCGTCTCCCTTCATCGAAGGCGGTAGTACCCTTGACGCCTTGAATTCTCTGTATAGCGCTATGTCATTTTCTCCACGAGGTTGCCTCATGGATTTGCTTCATTTTCTCCTTGGCCTCTGCATCATCGATGCACCTCATGAAGCCATCCACAGGGACCGCGAAGTCTGACTCCCCTTTTAGGATGGTAAATTGTGATAGAGGCATCATAGGAATTACTCCACCCGTCGCGATCTGCGTTTTAATGGGGTCTCGCCAATCTTTTTCCTTGGAGCTTTCTTTTTCTTCAACGAATGAGGGCTCGGTCTTCCTTGTGATCTCTATGGCCACAAGTACTCCCTTCAAATTGCGTCTTAGCACCCAAAGTGGCTAATGCATCAGAAACCTGTTCTCGGACCGGGCTTGTGAATGATGATATCATCAAAGTCTTTCTGAGTCTTTGAACAGGTTGCCTGTATGGTGCGAGATTAGCTTCCTTTAGGGCGTAGACGCCCTCGCTCCGCAAAATTATAAGTTTTGAATCCCCCACAATTCTCGAGTCTTTTGATTCCTTTCTCTCGGCCGCGAGTAGTCCTAGTATAAGTGCTTCATATTGACTTCATTGTTAGAGCACTTTGGAATGCTAATTTGTATGACAGTACTCCTTCGCGCCGCTATCACTTTGCAACGTGACACCCGCCTACATTTGAATTACCTCCTGTTGCCCCATCGAAGCCTAGAGTCCGGCTTTCCGGCTCATGGTCGGCCGCTAGTGCTTCGAAATCATCTCTGGTAGTGACTCTCCCAATGGTTCACACTCCCCACTAGGGAATTGGGCCAATAGATCCGCTAGAGCTTGGCATTTGATTGCTCGAGGCACCGTGCATTCAATATCGGGTCACGCCGGGGTTAGCAACCACTTCGCGGCCCTTCCGTTAAGAATCGGGCGAGATAAAGTACCGCATAGGGTCATTTAAGTCACGAGCTGCACCTTGAATGAGAGGAAATAGTGCCTAAGCTTTTGTCTTTGTAAAAACAAGCGCTAGGCAATGGCGTTCAATTGGTGTATAGCGTTCCTCCGCCCTTGCACTTTTCTGCGATGTAGTACATCGGCTTTTCAATTCCTTCCACTTCTTGGGCCAAGGTAGTGCCCCAATTGACCTCGCGGTAGATGTTAGATATAAGATCGGTGGCTTTCCTTACGTGGAGAGACCATTGTCCGAGGTGAGGCCAGGACATTCTTGACTTTCTCAAATGCCATTTGGTGCTTATCCTTCCACTCGAATTTGACCTTGTCTTTCAACAAATCACCCAAAGGTGCGATTATTTCGCCGGAGAGAGGATAAACCTTCTTAGATAGGAGACCTTCCCCAAGAATCCCTTGAGGGATCTTTGGGGGAGGGGGGGGCATGGTTGAGATGGAGCGGATCTTGGATTCATCTCGCATCAATGCCATGTCTCAGTGCACCAAAAGCCCAAGAATTTTCCGTCTGTGACACCAAAGGCACATTTAAGGGGGTTCATCCTCATGTTAAACTTTCTGCACCTTTTGAACACTCCTTCGAGGTCTCGCAGATGCTCCGTTCTGCATTTTGACTTCGCGACCAGGTCATCGACATAGACTTCTACAGAATGATGGATCATGTCGTGGAAGATTGCTGTCATGGCCCTTTGATAGGTCGCGCCGGCGTTTTTAAGCCCAAATGGCATCACGGTATAGTAAAAATTCCCCAAAGGGGTTCTAAAAGCAGTCTTCTCTGCGTCCTCAGGTGCCATTTTAATTTGATTGTATCCACTGAACCCATCCATGAATGAAAACATTTCATGGCCGGCAGTGATATCAACCAAGGTGTCAATGTGAGGCAATGGCATTTCATCCTTTGGACAAGCTTTATTAAGGTCGCGAAAGTCCTCGCAGACCCTAATTTGGCCGTTCTTCTTCTTTA
Source organism: Vaccinium myrtillus (assembly GCA_016920895.1). NCBI lineage: Eukaryota > Viridiplantae > Streptophyta > Magnoliopsida > Ericales > Ericaceae > Vaccinium > Vaccinium myrtillus. The sequence continues at coordinate 25,059,766 of CM029275.1, read as the reverse complement.
CTGGTACAATATTGCACAACCATGTTGGATATTGGATTGGTCGGATGAATCCTGCACTCCTGAGCTTTTCCACTTCTTCCTTGATCTTTTCTTCCAAATCTGGGTGGTACTTCCTCTGAGGCTGCTTCACGGGCTTGGAGTTTGGAAATACGTCGAGATGGTGACTTACAAGCTTTGGATCCAAGCCTGGCATCTCGTTGTAGTGCCAAGCAAACACATCGTTGTATTTGCGGCGAGCCACCAAATTAGCTCGAGCATTAGGCTCCATAGATTTGCTAACGAATACCGGCCTCGCGGTGCCTTCTCCATCCCTTAGGTCGATTTCTTCAAGCTCTTACGGTTGGGGTTTTGGCCGTCTTGCATACACTCGGAGCCGGCTCGGGTTTATCAATTATCCCCACCTCTTCCCTTTTCCTTCAATGTCGCGGGGTCGAGGCTTCATAAACGCCACCGACCCTTCGCACCGTCATAAGTGGTACACGATTTTCCCCCTTCGCTAGTCTTCGTGATTTTGCGAGGGGTCAACTGTCCCGAACATCGTGGGGCGCTGGGGGCCGGTTCTAATGGCTCGCCTTTGATATTTTCCCACTTCGGAATTTTTATCCCAATGGGACTCGCGGTGGCCCGCAGCCTCCTCGACTTCGAAAAGTACAGCGTCGAAAGGTGGGCCTCGCGGACCTCGAAAGGCCTTTGGTGGCAAGGTGTACGGTGATTTTCTTCCCACCCGGATGCCCTTAAGGCATTGATGATAGCTCGATGGGACCACTTTGCATACTTGTGCATCCATGATCTTCCCAAGATTACGTGGTAGTTGGTTGGTCCTTCAATGATATGGAACTTTGTTGGTGCACGAATGGGCCCAACCGCGAGGTCTAGCACAATGTACCCTAGGGATGGTTTTTCTCTCCTCCAAAACCAACTATCCCTACCAACGACTTGATGATTCGTGGCTCAGGGATATTCAATCTTTTCAACGTCTCGAGGGCATAATATTGATTGATGCCCTCCGCCCGTAAATGCTCGCTTGAGCTCCATACCGTTGATGTAGGCGGTGACAAACAAAGGTGCATTTGTGGGGAAATGGCACCCATGTCATGCGCGTCGAAAAGGAGATGGCGTTAGAATCCTCACGGATGGTCCTCGCGACCGAGCCACCTTCCACCACACATGCTTCCCGGCTCTTGTTAGCCAATGCTAGTATTGCCCTGGTCATTTCCACCCTTACGTTGGGGGTAAACCCCAATCCATCAAAGAAGGTTTTGAACTTGTGGCTTTTAGACAAGATCTGATGTCTTTCTTCTTCATTCACCTCCACAGTGGGCTGATCATAGCTGGCAATTTCCTCGATGTGATCATAGAAGGAGGTCATGTAAACCTCCTCAACATCATCCTCCATATCGTACATGAAGTCGTAGTACCCCCCATTATAGCATTCTGCCATCGCGGCCCCTTCCTCGTGCCGAGGGTAGGGCCTGTCGCGAACGTCTCTGTTTATGCCAACTCTTAACTCATTGTTATCTTGCTTCCTTTTAAAAATTTCTTTGAGTGTCCAACAGTCACTCGTAGGGTGTTGCACTCTCGTGTGAAAGATGCAGTACCTTGGGTTTGCACGATCTTGCCGAGAAGGCTGCACATTAATTTCTGGGAGTTTCAAGCATCCATCCGCGACCCATGCGTTAACGAGATCTACGACCTCTTCTACGCTGCAGGGATATGGAGGTGCATCTCGCGCTCGGTCCTTGTAATCTTTGAAAGATTTGATCCTTTTCTTGGGGTTGCCATCACCCCCCTGTGGCCTACGCGAGACTGCGCGGAGGCCGCAGTAGCAATCCCTCCAGCCTTTGCTCTTCCACGTGGTCTTGATACGTCCACATCAACAAAGGTGCGCGAATATTAAATCTTGCTTCCATCAAAGCAGAAAATGTTTGGTACTTTCCATTGATCAAATGCTTCTTATATTCCTTAATCATGCCTAGAAGGCAGATTTCCACCAGACGTTTCTCTGGAACTGGCTCATGGCACTGAACAGCTTTGTCTTGGAACCTTTTGATGAAATCAATGATATCCTCTGTCAGCTTCTGCTTCTCGTTCACGAGGTTTAGCGAAGTGATCTTCTCTATCACTTGGAAAAATTTGGTGTAAAACAAATTCACCATTTCCTCCCAAGTGTTTACAGAGTGAGGCTCGAGGTTGACATACCAAGTGTATGCACGAGCAGTGAGGGACTTGGAAAATTCTCTCAATCGAAGGTTGGGATCTTGCGAATGGACACCCAACGTCTCAATAAAGCGGTGAACATGCTCCTGAGCACTTCCTTCCTTCCCATCAAACTTAACAAATTTTGGTGGCACATATCCTTCTGGATATGGCATGGCCATTATCACAGCAGGGTATGGTGGTTGAATCTCAGGATTAGGCAGAGTTGGCAAAGTTGCTTTAGCCTTTTCTTGTTGCGGCAAGGCTTGGACTTACGCGGGGTGAGAAATCTTTGGTGGTGTGGGATAACACCCCAAAGAATGGTATGCCCGGAGTAGTCTTGCTTGTGCCATAAGGTTATGTCCATTTGGTGGTGGTGGTGCCGCAGGTGGTATTCCGTTGAGCTGTTGAGGCTGACCCACCAGGTTTCCCTCTGCACCATTTGGTGGGGGCACTGGTGGAGCCATTGGTGTCGCAGCAGCCATCACCGCCTGAGTAAGCCGAGTTATGGCCAAAAGCAACTGAGTCTGGCCATCTTGCATCTGCTGCTGTCCATCTCTGATGGTCTTAAGAGTTTCGGCATTAGCAGCCAGAATTTGTGTATTATCGAGCTCTTGAATTTCTTCTAGAACGGGTTGACGTTCCATTGCTCTTTGTCGAAGAGTTTCAATGGCACTTAAGATATTATGGGAAGAAGAACTGTGCGTTTGCGAACCACTTTGTTGATTTTGTAAACGGCTTCTTGTGTCAACCATCAGCTATGAAAGCCTCCCCAGCGGAGTCGCCTTATGTAGGTTCGGTTTGTGGTTACAGTCAATTAATTAACTTGGAGAGGCAAACAATAGCTAACAATTGAATCAGGAATAAGAGAGTGTGTAAAGGGGTAAAGGATTAAGCCAAATATACAGAAAGAGAAGGCAGCAACGTTCAGTCCATTCCCATTTGGATCATCATTGTCCTCGAATCACAGTCTTAGAAGAAAGATGTGCTCGCGAGCACTAGCAAGAACAGAGTCCTTGTTTCCAGAGCTCTGAGTCACCTTTCCTTTCTAAGTTTTCCGTGTTCCTTAGACGAATGAATCTCTCAATCTCTGTCTCTGGGATTTATGAATGAATGTCTCATATTTATAGGGATCCACACCCAATCATGGGGCTGCAGGTATTTCCCCAATAACATGATGACACGTGCTCTCTCCGTATATTCGGGCGACGTGGGTGATGTCACTGGCCGTTAGGAAGCTTCCATTAGATCGTACCAGTGCATCGTTTTCCCTTCGTCGCGACCCTTAATCCCTTAAAGCCACCAAGCCACTTGTTTCTCCCCTATTCCCGCTGTGTTGGGTATGGTCGCGAGCCCTTTAGCTCGCGCCAAGACCTCTTTCGAGCTCTCATCGACTTCCCCATCCCTGCCTTTTGGTCAGGTACAGTCGCGAGCTCGGTTCGCGTACTTGTGTGAGTGTTCGCTCTATCCCGTCGCGTTGGTCCTCTTCTCCGAGGTCCTCGCGAGGGGTGAACTTCTTCTTAGTAGCATTTCCCTTGTATAGGGCACCCCTTGCTTGGGTGTCTTTAGTTCTGCTATGTCCTCCCGCGAGGTCGTCTCCTCGCGGTGGGGCTCTTCCTCAGTCCTCTGGTTTGGTTGACTGATGACGTGTCCGTTGAATCTTATCGAGCCACGTGGATAGCTATAATTGGTTGTTCAACTGCCTCGTCACCTTACGCGCTGACCTTTCCTACAGAAAGAGCTAGGGTGAAAGGAATTATTAAAGGGGTGGAGTTGGGACGAAATGGATTAGTACTATCTCATCTTCAGTTTGCGGACGACACAATCTTATTCTGCAATGTTGATAATGAAGAGATGTGTAACATCAAAAGGATTTTAAGGAATTTCCAATTGATGTC